>MKEJ01011069.1:1235-15579 GCA_001753735.1 Embelia ribes
TGATTGGGCATCTTATATATCTTACCATTATTCGCTTGGATACTATCTTTGTAGTGAAACTCTCATCCAGTTTATAAAGGCTCCATGCAATGTTCACTTGCAGGTTGTTTATCATATCCTTCACTATGTTAAGGGTACCCTTAGTATTTATTATTCTCCTCAGACTATGATCTACAACTCACCACTTATATAGATTTTGATTGGGCTAGTTGTCCCACTATGCATCATTCCACTATTGGCTTCATTATTACTCTCATTTCCAATCCTGTTTCTTGGCAATTCAAGAAGCAGGATGTTATCTCTCAATCTTTCATTGACGCTGAATATCGTGCGATGGTTACTACTACATGTGAGCTCATGTGGTTAGTTGATATTTTTTGAGATTTAGATGTTTTCTCATCCCGGTCGATACATCTTTTCTATGATAAATAATCTGCATTACATATTGCTTGGAATCCGATGTTTCATGAGAGAACCAAATACATGAAGATTGATTGCCACTTGGTTCACGATAAATTTTGCTCCAGACTTATCACTCCGATATACACTCCAACTCATTAATAGTTAGCTGACATATTGATGAAGTCTCTGAGTATTACATAAATTCATACTCCAACTTGAGGGGAAGTGCTACGTTTTTGTATTATATTGGGTCTTAATGTAATTATATATTACTTGTTAGTCCTTAGGTCACTTGTTTATAAACCCATTGTATTATGATTCAATTGAAGAATTCCAATATAATTATTATTCTTTATTTCATACAAAGGGTTCATTTTCTTGTAATTTTTAAGCAAATAAGCAAGTTTATTTTTATTTTTATAAAAATCTGGATGTATCTAGGTTAAAACTTTCAGCTTATTTAGGCTAAAACAGTAAATAAACTCAACTTATAAGCTGAACAATCAAATGCTATCTAGCTTTTAAGTAAAAAAATTGATAACCTAAAACTTATAAACTGCAACAAAATAATCTCAAAATTAGCCATGTTTTAATATTTTTAGGAAGACATGGAGTATGTGGTTACGAGGGAGTGTGTCATCAAAATTAGCCATGTTTTAATATTTTTAGGAAGACATAGATTGTGTAGTTACGAAGGAGTGCATCACCAATTTTAGACCACGTAAATAAATTTTTAATAATTTTTTGTACCGATTTATTTGTATGAATATCGGTATTCTTTGAGATATTCAACCTCACCAGTCACTATCCAGTTTAGTTTAGCTTTAAAGGTCGAATTGGTTAAATTTGAAGTCAGCGTTCAAAAATGACAAGATATATAAACTACAAGGACCAAACTTGTGATATAATCTGTGACAGGCTGATAGTGATTAAGGAAGGCAGCGCTCTGTGCGTCCGCCACCCTTCTCCCCATCTTTATCCAATTACGAAAATATTTATTTATGAAATATTTATGAAATAGTTATTTTTGGAATAAAACTGAGCAATTGCAGCAACCGTAGAGGATGTTTCCTAAATACCATTTTTAGAATTAAATTTCCCTTTTTTTTTAATGGTGCGGATGAATTTATAAACCCCCCTTGCTTAAACATTTGCTTGTTCATCACAAGTACTGCATTTTCTCTTCTTCTCTGTTTTAACCTTGTAAGTCAGTTTTGACCTTTACACTGTGTAACTTTGTAATGCCTTGCTACTGAAAATTTGTGGGTTTTTGTTCTATTTTAAAAAAGATCAAACAACTTCTTTTTTTTTTTTTGATAAAACCTTTTCGTTTTCACACACGTTACAATATGCTGAGGCGTTTTATATGCTCTTGTAGTCTTGTTCTAAGGGTCTCATATAGATATAGTAGGTTCAATTGTGCGCAATTTCATATCCAAGTGTTAGTTTTTACACATGCTCATTGTGGGTTTTGGATGATCTTGTGACAGCTATGTACAACAGGGTTTTATGTTCTTGTTATGCTATGACCCAATTGGGTCCACCTTTATTTTTCAAATACATTTTGAAAACTAAAAAATTAGAAAAAAAAATGAGTTTTGTAATTAGTCCAACAAGAAACCTCAGTTTTTGAAAGATGAAAAAAAAGATAAATTGATTTGCTTAAAAAAAGCAGCTACGAGGGAAAAGATGAACACACTGAGTTTTTTTGCCATTACTTTGTTTAATTTTGTAATGCCTTATTTCTGAAACTTTGTTGGTTTTGTCTATTTCAAACAAAGATCAAACCTCTTGTTTTTTTAAACCCTATTTTTGCACACATTTTTGTACTTACTTTTACTGATTTCATTGTATATAAATTTATGCATATATGTAGAGACGTTTGATATATGATCTTGATGTCTTGCTATATAGGTCTCACGTAGTATGTTCTATTATGTGCAATTACAACTCAAGTCCCACTTTTGGATTTTAAAGGACTATTTATTTTTGTGGTTCTTATGATCAAGATGTTGTGTTTTGATCTCAACTATATTGTGGTCTATCCATAGATTTTGCAAATTTTTTGTTTACATCAAAAGTTTAACTTCCAAAAAATTACATCTCCAAGTGTTAGCTTTTACACATATCCATTATGGGTTTTGGCTGATCTTGTGGTGGCTATGTACAATTGTATTTTGCTTTTCGGTATATTCTTTGAGAGTAATTTAGTTTTAGCAAACCCTTTTTCAAAAGACTGAATTTTGTTACATTATCATAACCATGTTCTAAAATACCTTGTGCATACTGATGCTTTACTTTATGACATTATCATATTCGAGTTCGTATTAACATAGTATGTTTTGGAGAAAACTCTTTTATCGCGGGAGTATCACTAACATGGTATCTGGATTCTCAAACCTATAGCAAATCAACAACTGTGCTTAAAAATGTAAAATTCTAAAATAGCATTTCTAATTCTGGTTTTGTGTTTTGAAGAGGAATGGGAAATCTGTTGTGTTGTGTGCAAGTTGACCAGTCAAAGGTTGTGGTCAAGGAGAGGTTCGGGAAGTTTCAGGAAGTGATGGAGCCGGGATACTACTGCGTACCTTGGTTCTTAGGGAACAAGGTGGCCGGTCATCTCTCCCTCTGTCTCCTGCAGCTAAATGTTCGTTGCCATACCAAAACAAAGGTCCGTCTCACCACCTGCCTTAGAAAAAGATTAAAATATTGTTGAAATTTTAGCACGTATTATTACTTTTTTGGCAGTCTGGTTGTAGCTAGCCCTTGTATATTCTCTTTCGTTCTTGTCTACCCCTATATGAGGTTGACCATCTTCTTCGAGTATAGGTTGAACGGGTTGGTGGGTATATTTGAGGACAATGTTTTCGTGTGGCCTTTTTGATTTACCCAGAGCTTGTTTAATTTAGTTTCCAATTTCAATTCTTAAATTGGTGTGTTAAAACCTTTTCCTGTATAAATATTTTTTTTTGTATCACGTTCTCAAATAGTGAAATTCGCATTTTAACCTCAACTTTTTGAGACAAGAAATTGCAAAGATCTCTCGTGATAAGGTTACCTTTGGTACACCTATTCTCAAAACTTGAAACAAAAAATTTTTGAGTCCAAAAAACTGAAAGTCATAAAAGAAAGTGCTGTTGTTTTGCAACTAAAACAAGTGTTGTTGTTGTGATCGTTTGCTCTGCAGGACAATGTGTTTGTCAATATCGTAGTGTCCATACAGTTTCGTGTCCTTGCTGACAAGGCAAATGATGCTTTCTACAAGCTCAACAACAAAGGAACCCAGATTCAGGCCTATGTTTACAATGGTACGACCCTAAATTTGTTTCGTTTAAAGACCTAATTACCGGTCTTCACTTTGTTTTCTCATCTATATAGTTATCAGAGCAAGTGTTCCAAAGCTCAATCTGGATGACGTTTTCGAGCAAAAGAATGAAATTGCCAAAGCTGTCGAAGATGAGCTTCAGAAGGTAATTTGCTAGAAAACAGACGGTACAATTTGTGAAAAATATGCCACAAAATTGTCTAAAAAGCGGGTATTTTTAAACTGCTCGCAGGTTATGTCTGCTTATGGATACAAGATCGTGAAGATACTGATTGTTGATATAGTACCGGATGAAAAACTGAAAACAGCTATGAATCAAATTAATGCTGGTGAGTGTTAGTAAAATTCTCAAATCCTACTTAAGTCTCAAATGTATCATACTTTTATATTTGTAATAACTTGTATGCTGCCTATAGATACACTCACCATACCTACCTCTACACTGATAACATGTAGTATTTCCTGTCTTTCAGGTGTTATTGGAAACTTTACTGTTTTTTGACATGAAATCAGGTTCACAAGAATATGCAAATGTTTTGATTGCTGATAGAGTTTGGTTTGCCAAATGGGTGGCGTTACACAAACAAAAAGCTCTCAAATGAAAACATATAGAAAGTGATGTGTCAATACTGCATCGGCCGTATAATAAAAATTGGCGGATCAAGTAGTTTAGTAGTTTTCTATTTCCTAACGCCAGGTTGATGCATCATCAGCTTTTGTAAGAGTTTATGTAAATGTTTTTTATTTGCTATCCGATTTGGTTTCAAAAGTTTCGACTTCTGAACTAAACTATTTATGTTATTGCAGCTGCAAGGATTAGAAAGGCAGTTAACAAAAAGGCAGAGGCTGTGAAGATTTTACAAATCAAGCGAGCCAAATGGGAAGCAGAGTCCAATTACTTATCAGGTCTGGGCATAGCCTGCCACCGACAGGCTATCGTAAATGGGCTGAGAGACAGTGTGCTCTGCTTCTCTGTCAACGTGCCAGGGATCACTGCCAAGGATGTCATACACATGGTCCTCGTAACCCAGTACTTTGACACCATGAAGGAGATCGGTGCAACCTTGAAATCTTCTGCTGTTTTCATACCCCACGGACCCGATGCTGTGGGTGATGTGGCATCTCAGATCCGCAACAGGCTTCTGCAGGGCTCCCTGAATTGAGTTCTTGGGAACATATTTTGTAGGTCTAAATAACAAAAGGTCTGTCTCTCTTGGTCGTGTTTGTGCTAGGTTTGGATGATTTAGGTGGTAAAACTATAACTGGGAATGTATGTATTAACAACATTGAAGTTTATTTTATCTAATCTGGACTGCATATATACTAATGTGGTTAGATATCTAAATATTTGTTTAAGCAAGTTCTTGATTAGGCTTCTGCTTTAATGCTACATTTCATTTCCTTTTTTGTATTCTTTACTGCTCTAATTTGTTTTCAATATTTATTACTGCATCTAAAACTAGATTTTAATTTTCAACAGAAGCCGAAGTAGGAGCTAAAGGTTCCGAAGATATAACACTCCCTCGCAATTTAAAAAAAAAAAACACAAAATTTCCTATATTTGAGTGTAATCGCTTTTATCGGGTTTTAGCCCCTTGTAATAATTTATAGGACGTTTAACACCCCAATTTTCGGTGTCTGCTCTGTGTTGTACAATGGGATCTATTATCTAACTAACAAACACACTTATGCTTGAGCATTGCATTATGTTACTAACAAATACACTTAACATTGCATCATGCAGAC
This sequence comes from Embelia ribes, assembly GCA_001753735.1. Taxonomy (NCBI): domain Eukaryota; kingdom Viridiplantae; phylum Streptophyta; class Magnoliopsida; order Ericales; family Primulaceae; genus Embelia; species Embelia ribes. Next base: position 6,709 of record MKEJ01011069.1, read on the forward strand.
ATTATTTTTCTGCACTTTATTCTAGCACCTAGATAAATCAATAGGCTATTGTAATTTATATTTGCCTAGTGAACCGACCCTCGGGTCACACTTCCGCTATATATACAAATCCTCAAGAGGTAGCAGCTGGTGGGTTAGAGCCACCCTGTCCTGCTTCGTTCATTAACTTGACGATTTCATCCCTCTTAATCTTCAAGTCCTGCATTTTTGCATCGATCTTATTGAGCTTCTGCTGGAGCTTGGCCGGGTCTTTCTTATCCTCGGGATTCTTTTCCTTCTTCTTTTCCTTGCCCTCTTTATCCTTCTTTTTCTTGTCTTTCTCTTCGCTTTTCCCTTCTTTCTCGGCCCCCTTGTCTGTGTTCTTCTCCTCCTTTTCGTGCTTATCTTCGGTAGTCTCTCCCATAGCTCTCTACTTAATGTGTTGGTTGGTTCTGCAGTTTATCCTGAACACCAATATACAGAAAACCCCCCCAAAAAATTAAAAATAAATAAAAATTAACAACTTATATCCAAAAACAAACTAAAATGATTCTCCGTTCATAATTATTTATTAAATGGCGATGTGAAATCAACATGCTTAGAAATCATTTTCAACGAGTATGATAAAATTCTTAAGTACATGCTCATTGAATTGAAACCAATTTCGTTGCATCACCAAAAAAAATAAAAAATAAAAATAAAAATAATAATAATAAAATAAAATTAAAAAAAAAGTTAATTTAGGTGCTAGGATTGTTATATAACACGAAGAAAATGTGTAACTTCGATGAGATGAGAGTACATTATACATACCTGGGTCTCAATTGTGTATATTCTATTGTTGTATACATTTATTTTAGACCCCAGAGCTGTTTAAATAGTGGAGTAATGTGGTCACCACTTATTTCTCTAAGCCTCACTTTTTTGGGTTAAATTAATGATATAGTAAATCACTAATAGAATTGAATCAATGATTATTATTGTTACTTTTGCGAGAATTGAGAACGCCCACATGTATGTATTGGTAAATTTATTAGCTTCATTAATTTCAACCACTAATTCTAATTTTTATCCGTGGCTACACAATTACTGTAGTTTCAACATTCCTCAATTTTTCCAATAAAAGTTTTCTTGTTCCTCCCATCCCTTCATTAATAATTGTTACAATTTTTTTTTTTCAAATTAAGTGAACACTACTATCTTGATCTAGTTCAATCATTATGAAATTAAATAATTATCACTATTATCCTTAAATAAATTATGAGGGGTTAGCATAACACAAAATCCTATAAACCTAGAATTGGTCTTTTGCATTATATTTCAAAATCGTTCACCTGAAGTTATGTACTCGATGAAACGATGTAATTATTTATGGGTGGAGAGTATTATTATAGGCTTTTAATGCATCAATGAATCAACAATGAACCGGTGTGAATTAAATTTCTACCTAATGCACGTAGCAATAGCTCATTTACCTAATTTTCTTTTTGTTAAGATTCATTTATAAATATTAGTTTTCGGAACTTCAGTTGCAGTCACTTTTATGCAAGTATTTTTCAAACTAATAAATAGTAGTTCATTTGCTATAGTTTTCGCCTTAAACATAATTGGGCCTAGTTGTAAGAGTAATTTTCTAAAAGGAGTCCGTTTCAAAATTATTTAATGAAATGAGTCAATTTTCAAAATTATTTATTAAAATAGGTCACTTTTAAAATTATTTTTCAAACTAGGCCACTTTTAACTTTTATATATGAATTATCATTTATGTTTATTTTACTGACCAAAATACTCATTTGCCAAAATAACTTAACATCTTTTCGTATTATGCTCTATATCTATTATTGATATCAAATCTTGATACGTATTGCGATCAATGTGTATACACAATATTTAATAAATAGTGAGTTCCAAATACAAACATGATATGATTTTTTTTTTCAAGTTTAAGTGGGGAGATGTATGAGGAAAATTAGTAACTATAGAATGAGAAAATAAATATTGTTCAATATGGACTAATTTAATATAATATATTACTTAAAATTTCGTACTAAAAATTCAATATAATATATTTTTATATTATAAAATTTCAGAAAATGTAATATTTTATGCTATAAAAGTATTTTTCCGAATGTTTAAAACGAAAAAATAACTAAATAATTTGAATTATACATGTTTTAACGGTATGTTTCAAAAAATGAGTAGGATAGATGTCAATTCAGAAAATGATTTTTTTTGTAATTATATGTCCGCATGGATATTAAACAACAATAATTTATGAATTAAATAATAATGGATAATCTGAAATTCCAAAAGTATATTTATTTTATTTTTTTGTTTGAATTAGCCCAGTAAAGTCAAACGGAAAAAGTATAGAATTTAAGAGCTGAGACTCTATTTGCAAAATCTGTATACATCACTGTTTTTTTCAAGTTGTCGAGTAAATTTGGAAAAGTTTCCAAGTTTTTAAGCTTTTTTTTTTTTTTCCCAACAACACTACACATCCTTCTACCATTTCTTGCAAAATTATATACTCGTATAAAAAATCAAAGAACGAGAAATAAATATGACATAGAGATTTGTTGACCCAATTAATTAATATGCCCATATTTGAAGGGGCTCTAGCTAAGAGTGCTTTATTATATGAGAGATATGATTACAATTACAAAATATATATATTTATACCAGGGTCATGACCCTAAATAAATAAATATGTGAAATATCCAAAACATAAAAAAAAAAAAAAAATGCCTCGGAGGCATTCCTCTGAACCCCCACCTTATGGGCAGGGAGGTTGCCCTCCTGCGACTCCCTGCCAACTCAGTGCGGAGTTGATATGCGGCAATGGGAATTAGTGTACAATATATACATTAAGGCTATATAATCCCAACACTTTTACAATATTTGGTGAACTTTAATATTAATGATTTATTCAGAATGCAATGGTTGCTGCAACATATTTTCTTGTAACATTTTAATTTAAAATAAATAATCTTAATATTATACAAATCCCAAAAAAATAATATCTATATTATATTAACAAGTTCGAATTAAACTCATTTCAACTTAAACTTATGTTTAATTTATAGTTTATAGTGAGGGGTAATTTACAAACAAATCAATTTATAGGAGTATTTTTATCTTTTTGACCCATTTTGGTAAATGATTTTAGAAAATAACACATTTTGGTAAATTTCTCCACGATGTATTCATCCTTGTGCGAGTTTTTAGTGTATAAACTATACACTCGTAACACTTAAGTCGTAATGAAGGCGTGACGCTGAATTATAAAAATATTTTGTCTGCCTACAAATTTTTGGTGCAATTTGATCGGCACGTAGTTTGAGCCTTTTTTGATAAATGAAAAAGTATATTTTCAAAATCTCAATTAACATAAAAGACGAAATTTACCCATTTTAAATCTTGCATTACTCTTTTCCTCTTAATTATTTAGGTCATAATATACTAAATTTTACAATTATTGAACTTCTAAAATAAGAAAATACTTGAGCAATAATTTTCGGATATGTAAAAAGTCAAAATACACACATAAAACACTTGCATACATTCATAAATAACATCCTTTTTTCACAAATTAAACACAAAGAAAGAAAGAAAGAAGGAGAAAGAAGTATATACAGTCCGGAGCAATGGAAGCTCTCACCTCCACAGCGACGATCATCTCTCCTTCTCTCTATAAACCCACTTCTAGAAGGTTCCGCCGTTGCCCCGTCTCCTCCAAGAGTAAGCTCTCTCTCTCTCTCTCTCTGATTATCTGTAAATTTTTTATTCCTTATTTAGCGGTTCCATTTTTTGGGTTGGGTCGGGTCAGGTAATGGAAACGATTCGGATCTCCGATCCGTATCCGAAGAGTCGGGTCTCGTCCCCATCTTCAGCGATCAAACTCTCTCTAAGGTAAATTCGTTCATAAGCTTTGTAATTTATATTCTAAAATACTAGCATTCCTCAACAAAGTGGAAGCGAAACCTAATTAATTTGTTTAAACTTTAGTTTATGTAATTTTCAGCTTCACATTGTATGAGAATAGCTGAGATCCCTTTTTAAGATTTCTTGATAAAATCAAGTATAGATGTTAATGTTCATGTCTTCTATAATGTTGCAGTTTCACAATAAGATCGAAAAAATCACTAAGCATGCGTGTGAAATCTCCTGATAGAAATTTATTATTAATGGCATGAATGTAGTTGGAGGGGGGAAAATTGATTGTAACTAAACAACATAAATCTCAAAAAGTTACGCACCAACTCCAAATATCTTCAATGCCACTTTGAAGTTTCAGAATTAAAATCCGTGTATTTTAACATAAAACAAATAAAGGAAGAAAATGTACGATGTAAACATAAATACAAAAAATGTAAAACTAATTATACCAAAAAAATGTAGAACTAAGGCTATTTGAAAATAAATAAAAAATTATAGTATAACTCTTCCATCTTGACTGCATTGCACAAGTCATTGTAGTCTAGTTTTTCCTCTAATTCCAATTCTACACTGAGAAAACACCAATGAGACATAAAGAAGAGCAACAAAGTAAAAATAAGGCTAAATGATATTAATATATAACAAAACGGTAAAGAAAACAACGCAAGTCCATAAAATAACTTGAAAATGCATCTTCATCATTTAGAAAATGGTCATTTTTCTCTATAGCCATATCAGACAACTGATATAAGGCATGATTACCCACCAAATGAAATAACCATTTTCTTTTTTATTTTTTTCAAAAAGAGGTGGTACTCTCAATATATTTATTTCCAACTTAAGAAGTTAAAACTTAGATTAGGAATAACCCCGGCAAAGAAAATTGCTATGACTTTCAAAAAGCAAATAAAAAACTACTTAAAATGAAAACTGGGTGTAGCCATTTTATCTAGGACATAGCAAGCATAAACATGAGGCAGCAACACTTCAGACCCATGAGCTGCCAATTTAGCAAAACAGCCGGCTAACGAATTCTACTTCCTGTACACATGACACAGGCTCAAGCCAGGAAAATTCATCAATTTTTGTATGTCAGACCACGCATCCATAAATTTTAAAGGGGGAGAGGCCACCTTAAGCCACCAGTTAACAATCATTTGAGAATCAATCTCTTCTAAAATATTGTTGAAACCAAGTTGAAAACAAATCAGAAGCCCACTTAGGGGAGTTTTTAACTTCAGCTTCTGCATTAGTAGAAAAACCGATAGAACCTGAGAAGTCCACAATTAAAGAGCTATTATGATCTTTAATAGAACCCCCAAAGCCAGCCATTCTTGGGTTCCCAAATGAGGAACCATCCACGCTTAGCTTTACTCTGCCAAAAGGGGGGGGCCAACCAACGAACTAATAGAGGCCTTTTAACCACACGATGAGCCACTGGAAATTTTCGATAAGCAACGGTCAAAATATTTGAATGAGTTACAGAACATTTGGGACTAATAGAAACAGAAATGAACATTTTCTTAATTGGCCCCATCAACGTATTAGCACTACTACTCTTGTGAGTCAAAACTAAATATAAGCACCACATCATATACTCCCAAATGCTTTTCCTTATCGGACACAACATCTAAAGACACTGTTAACCTTAGAGTTTAAGTAGTTGAATAACTCTAGTATTGGTCCCGTCTCCACCTCATGGCATAAGATAGTTACTTACTTCATAGAATAGTACATGGAGTACTCCTAATTTCATTCATGCAAACGACAAATTCATTACACCTAATTCAACTTGTCATAAAAGAAAATTATTATTTTAAGAAGTATGGATGATTCACCAGAATGGTGACTATTGGAAAGCGAAGGAGATTGGTGGTGTTCAAGTGATCCAAGCTGAAGCAAAAACAAATTTTTCGACCCTAAAAAGTGAATTTTTCTATATATATTATCTACAAATTCGATAACTTAGGAATTGAAAATCCCTGAGAAGTGCTTTTTCTATATAAAAACTCCTACTATTTAATCTCAAACTAATTATAATAACATTCTTACCTTCTTGAGAGACAACGTTAGATAATACTGCACTTCCTTTTGATCGCTCCTGTAAAAATAGATAAAACACACAAGGATGACAAAATATCCTGGAAAAGAAGTTTTGCTTTTGCAAGATAGCAAACATGCACAAATGGGGGAAAAGGAACAAGAAAAGAAAGTTGAAGCCGCGTAATGGACATCTACACATTGAAGTTAAAAGTACAAATAACATGAGTCATATTAAAGAGAAAATACAAGAATGCAAAAAGAAGCAGATATTAAGACAATTGAGTTTGGAGGCTAGAACAAGTAAATACATTCCTTTGCAGTTTGACACAAAGATGGACTTGGAGTACTTTTTCCTTCCATCATCATTTGAGAACTCTAATCAAAATACTTTGGGATTTGAACACTTGAAAAATAGTTGATCAACATTTGAAAGGGTTATTTTCGTAAGACATCCACCGAACCTTTGCCTTGCCTCGATGGTTCAACGACCAATATAACAGAGCTGGATGAAATAAGTGCCATGTCATTAGGAATCAAAAAACCGAATAAATTACTCACCTATAAAGAAGACATGTCATCCATGTCTTTTAAAAGTTACCCTCATGAAAGAGCTTAAGATATGGCTCTGAGCATGAACAAATAGAGCTACATGTCGATGTGTCCACTCTGCATAAGTTGAAAAAGTTATTAATATTATTATTATATAGTAGTTAAAAATGGTTTAAGCCTCTTTTTAAAAACTTAAGTTTTCGCACTCTAATAAAATGCACCAAAACGAAGAAAAAAAATTGTCAAAAGAATACTTAACTGCAACAATTTTTCGAATAGAATGATAGCATTCATCATCAAGGTTCGTCGTAATTCTACTGTATAGGTAGCACGCTAGAATCTATATAGAAGCTAAAAAGACGTCTTAACAATTAGCCTATCTTCCTTAGTTTTCACTTTCTGTACCTGGCAAAAAGTTAATTGTAGTGTTCAAAGTTTTTTATTAAAAGTAGTGCTTAATTTCCAAGTTTATCACCGAACTAATTTTCTTATTAATATTATTAAGATGCAAGGACACATGTTTTTACATAGCTTTCAAGGTAATTAAGCCTTGTGCATTACAAAAGGCCAATAGAGGTCTAACCAAAAGAATAACCTATCTAGAAGGAAACTTAGCCCTAATTTAGTACAAGAGGGATGGAAATGTTAGTAGAGTGTAAATTTCACATGTTATAACAGCAAGGAGCATTCTCAAAATGCATCAACTCAATTCTGTTTCCACCATTTTGGTTCCGTATTTTTAAGAATACAATTATTAAAAACAATCTATTTAATGAAATTCAGACTGTCAAGGTGTTGCAGTTTTGTGACTTCCGCTTTTTCGGCCCAAATTAAAATGCTCAAAATTTTTTATATTTTATAGCACTCCAATTTTGTAACTAACACTTCTACAATCCAAATTGAAGTAAAGTACGTTGACATTTTACATGATAATCATGTTCCCAAATCTAGATATTTTCTAAAATTACTCACAAACCAAAAACACCTATTAAATTGAAAAATTCAGAGGAATTAATAGCTTATAGCATCAACAAACAAAACATTTGCCATTATGTTAGCTCTAGAATACTAAAATTGGAGAAGATAAGTGTTGATTTAGTAGAGTATATACCACGAGTTGAGGTACGGTAGGTGTAGGAAAAATCCATGGGTATTGCAGGTATCATTGGCAAGTGGCCAATGGTTGGGCGAATGTTTTTCCTTAAAGCCACAGTGAAATAAGCCCTAAGAAAATGAAAACGAATTTGAGGGAGAAATGTAGGTAAAGAAACTTACAGATACATAGTCGACAAAATTAGAAGATTGGAGGAGATAAGAGAGATAGAATGTAGAGAAGGGAAGTTGGGACGCTGTAGATAAGGGAAGCGAAAGGTTTTAGATGTTTATGAAACCCAAGGCAGAGGGAATAGGTAAAGTACACAGAATCGTAAAGAGCCGTAATTTCAATTAAACGGAGGGGTAATTCTGGAAAGAAAAAAGACTGAAACAACTGGGTAGAATTTCCTTTTTAGAGTAGGGAGGATATATATATATATATATATGTATATATATAATAATAAAATATAAAAAATATGTTTTTTATAATCTTTAACTAGGATTTATAGTTTGGTTGGAAATTTTTATTTTTTTAATAGAGAAATTATGAATGACAGAATTTTCATTTGGGAAATCAAATGAGAGACTGGTGTGAATGTTCTTATTTTGGCTTATTCTGATTTTTGCTAAATTGGGTTTTAGGGCATTCCTGCAGATTATGCATTTCCAATCCTAAATTTTAATCGAATAGCTCACACTCTAAATTAGAGCATGAATACCTTATTTCAAGAGAATCACTCTTCCTAAGAATTAAAACTTTGCTTTCTCCCCTCAGAATTCCAATTTTTGGAAAAAAAGAGTAAAAGTAGATTTATTTACACAGATATCATCTTAGAAATTAATTTCTAGACGAGAAAGACTGTTCAAGAGAATAACTGTGGCAAATTCTTTATTGTTTAGGAAGATTAATAGCATTAGATACACCATTGAGAGAAATAGGAAACTGAGATAGGAAACTGAGTTAGACAATCCTAAATTTTAATCGAATAGCTCACACTCTAAATTAGAGCATGAATACCTTATTTCAAGAGAATCACTCTTCCTAAGAATTAAAATTTTGCTTTCTCCCCTCAGAATTCCAATTTTTGGAAAAAAAGAGTAAAAGTAGATTTATTTACACAGATATCACTGTAGGAATTTTTTCTCATCTTAGAAATTAATTTCTAGACGAGAAAGACTGTTCAAGAGAATAACTGTGGCAAATTCTTTATTGTTTAGGAAGATTAATAGCATTAGATACACCATTGAGAGAAATAGGAAACTGAG
>MKEJ01011075.1:0-10112 GCA_001753735.1 Embelia ribes
TTGCTTTTAACTTCTTCAAAACTCATTTCTTGATATTTTGTAACATTTTGCGGATCATTCTCGGGTCTTGAATTCATCGAGACTTTTTCAACACTTCCAAGCTTCCATTCACGTTTTTTTCCTATAAAATAATCATACGAACAAGTAAACAAGAACAAGACCATTTTCTAATATCGTGAAATAGTATGAAGTTAAGAATGCATAGAAAATGTACGGAAAAATTACATTTTTTGTATCTAATCACACCCCCAACTTGGACGTTGCTATGCCCTAGCAATGCATTAAGCTAGAAAGTAAGATGCAATGAGGTTTATATGCTCAAAAGAATGTACATAATGCTAGAAATTATGATTGACTACCAAAAGTTACAAGGTTCCAAAAAATATATGTTTTCGAGAAAAACTATTAGTTTTCTCATTTAGGATCAATCTAAATTCTAAGTTAAGTGGCCACACCTTTCAATCAATACCAGAAATCTTAACCTTACTTCAAATACTTAAAGAAAAATAAGTTAAGCTAGGAAATACAACTTAATGGTATGCAATTAGAATGTATGTTTACCACTACCTATTTGTATAAGACTCAAATCATAGTTTTATAAGGGATTTTATAAGGGATTTATTTTTTTAACTTTTACTAAGAAATGCTTTCTATTACGTGTTTTTTCATACTTTTTAATGTGACATTTCCGTCACTTTCTCTTTCGATGGTAGAGTTTTCTTTTATCCAACCGGTTTTCACCGCATCTATTATCCACCTCGGGCTACATAAATGGTACAACTATTACCGTGGGCTTCTTTGGCCTCTTCGATTATCACTTTTCTCTAATTATTAGATTTAAACATGAAATAACCAAGTAATATAAATTTCAACTCCTTTTTTTTTTTTTTTTTTTTATTTTTTTAATTAAAATTTTTATTTAAGTCATAGGCCCATTTCCCTCCATACAATTCCTTAGCCGCCAATTCAACTTTGGGCGTCAATTCCTATACGTACATTAGATGGGATAAAAGTCCTATCCTAAATTTATAAAACCACCTTCACCAGTCCCATCCATCCCCCACCAATCGATCTTCTTCCATTCATGATCCAACCCCACATCTCCCTCCCAGTTGGAAAACTCATCCCCCTCCCCCCCTCTCTCTCTTTCGGCCCTATATCTCAGTTGTAAATCCATAGCCCTTGTTAATATAGCACCAGTATCATCATCAACTGGTATAATACTCTATTAGTATGAGTTATTACAATCAGCAACCCCCTGTTGGTGTTCCTCCTCCCCAAGGTACTACACTAGTATATATTCTCTCTCCCTCTTCCCAAGGCCTCTTTTTGTTTTTCTATGTATGTGTTGTTGTTGGGCTTATTATTATGGATTGATTGATGTTATTTGGAATTTTCTTCGCCTTAAAAAATTCGGGGTTGTTTGAATTGATTGGATCTTTTGGATTTCTAGTGTTGTGTTGTCATTGATGGTCCTTTTCAGTTTTCCACTTGATTACATCTTCTCAAATTCTAGGCTTCTTTTTCTTTTCTGAAAAACTAGATTGCAACCAAAAGGGACCCGATGATCCTTTATTTCTTATTTTTATCAAAAAAAGAACTAACCTTTATAGCCTGCCTAATTGATAAAACCTGTGATTTATTTTATTTTGGTATTTTGATGTCCCTTTACTGGTTATTTGTGTGTGAGATCTAAGTTGTTGGTTTATTGATGATCTGTTTGTTTGCTCTGTGTGTGTGTGTGTGTAGGTTATCCTCCAGAAGGATATCCAAAAGGTGGTTACCCTCCGCAAGGGTACCCACCACAGGGCTACCCTCCACAGGGATACCCTCAGCAGGGATACCCTCCTCCACAGTATGCCCCTCAATACGGTGCTCCCCCTCCTCAACAACAGCAGCAAAGCAGCAAAGCCGGTTGCCTTGAAGGATGGTACTCTCCCTCCCTCCCTTTTCTGTCTTCTCAATATCATCTTTAATAATATTATTATTATTATTATGAAAACTACCTGGTTGAGACGAATAATTACCTAGATCCTCCGGTAGGGTGAGATCTCTCTCTGTTTGGACGTCAGGAACTCAGGAATGATGTCTCTGAGAGGAAGCTTAGCTTGTGTTATGGTTATCAAACGCATGCCATCTTTGTTTTTTTCTTCTTCTGTTTTTATTTACGCCATGAGATTATTGTCGTGGCAATCTCATTCTGCTGTGTTAAACATCTTTTGCACACAACCAACATTGTAGAGTTCGTTTTCTGTTGTTATTCTTTGCCGGGGTCCGATGTGGTGTAAAAACCAAATCAAATACGTAGACATCAAGAATATAATATGTATCGGCTAACTTTGCCTATGCCACAAAGAGTAGATAATTTTTTTCATTGTTTCTTTCTCTAAATATTACAAGGGCTCTCACACAACTTTGCTCTCTATTCTCTCCGCATATCTTAATATTTTGCACTCTCTCAACTGTATCTCTATTTGCCTCACGCAAAGGGAGATACAAAAACAACTCACACAAACACACACGCTCGTTCGCACGCTTGCGCGCGCGCGCGCATACACACACACACACACACTATTATACAACTGAGACTGCAGACATCCTGCTAATTGGCAATGAGCTATATTTTCATGAATGTGTTGAAAAAGGTGCGGTCACTTTAGAGGCTTTTAAGGTTGCATAAAACTTTTATTATATCTCTTCCGGAACCTAGATATTTAGCGTTAGAAAAGAGTTGCACTGCCAACTTTTTTGTCTTCATGAGCGTCTGCCTCCATTAACTACAAGTTACTCCATATATGCATATCTTGAGGTTATCTTTAGCTATTGCTTGCTCTGGTCTTAAAAGTTCGAAGCTTTTTGTTTTGCTTCTACAGACAGAAGATAACTTTCTAGAGTAAGGCCTGCCTAACAACCATAGTGAAGTAACCGAATTTGCAGCTTTGTGGATATGCCTATGATTTTTTACCTTCCTTTCCCTAAAAAAAAAATAAAAATGAATAAATAAATAAAAATTTGGACAACTGATGATGATGATGATGATGATCGACTGATTTCTTCTTGTGATTAATTTACGATTGTGCAGTTTGGCTGCACTGTGCTGCTGCTGCCTTCTTGAGGCGTGCTTCTGATGGGAGGGAGCCGGCTTGTCCTTAAAATAAGTCGTCATTGTTCATTTTTCATTAAAGTATGTCACAGCCTGCCTCGGCGGTGTCATCTGCTTTTGGTGTTTATGTTTCATCAGCAAGATAAATAAATTGGGCTTCTAACTTTAGCAGTTGTTTTTTCTCTGTGTGAATTGTGTAAAGATTCTGAATCGTTTTGTGGGAATTTGTTGCGCTATACATACACATCTCTCTTGTTTATATGTGGTGTGTGGCTATATATCCCTCTCTCCCTTTGTTTTACTCCTTTTATCTTCTAGTAGTCTTTGCATAAAAGTTCAACGATTTAAAGAATGACTAAAAACATCTCATCAAAAAACACAACACTGCCTGGTACAATCTGAGATGGTAAGCGCAATCTGGTTTTAAAACTGGTGTATTCATGTATATATGGATGGACCCATAGGGATCTAGTACACCATTTTCCTCGCAAGACACCAGTTACAAGATTCATAAAACTTGAAACCATCAGATTAAGCTACACATGGAGTGGGGCAATGGAAGAGAGAAACGGAGAAATGGAGTTGAAAAAGACCAGAAAACAGTGAATCTCGTAAAAACCAACTTACATTTGTAGCGCAATGAGATAGATTTACATTGCTTTTTGTGCAATAATTTCTCGAATGGTAACTAATTTATTAATTAATTTTTTCATTCAAGTGTTGAATTTATGACATATAAGTATAAATATCATGAAACTTAGAAACTTTAGTAATATTTTAGAATACTGAATTAAAGAATCATACACACGGTTCATATAAGTTTTCTATATTGTGTTTTTCACTTGCTGTTTCCCGTTTCTATTTTTTAGATCATTAACTATGCTTATGACAACAATGGAGGTTTAGCTCCGCGTAATCGAGATTAAATCCATTTTTTTTCCTTTAATTTTTTGAAGTCAATCCTTCTCCCCGTGCAGATGCTTTACCCCATTCCCTGTGCCCATTTGATGCTCCTCAACATTTTTTTTTTTTTATAACTAAACTCCTAAATAAATTAATTTACTAAATATAAAATAATAACTTGTAAAGCATATTTTGAATATTAGAATACAATAATTTAATAATATTATTATATAATTTTTAACATTTTCAATTTTATAGCATCCTGTTTGGCGGGGCATATATCACAGCTTATAACCCACCCGGCCAGGGAAACAAAGCAGAGCAAAGGAAAGCGTTAGATCCAAAATCAACTCCCACCAACGCTACGGACCGACCTAAGCTAAGTTCCGCCCACCGACTCTACCTAGCTAACCTTGGTGGCAGCCATCTCCTCCGCCACGTGTCCACGCTTGTCTCTCACCGGCGGGCAACACCATCAACCTCATACCATACCATACTCACTGGCTACTTCTTCTATATTCTTCCTTGTCTTTCTTCTGCTAACTTATTTCCCTTTGTAATAATTTACTAGTAATTGAATCCATTGAATTTATAAAAAGTGCTCATGTGAGATAGAAGAAGTTGGTGAATGAATCTTCCCACACACTTTTGATAAAATGTTGATCAGATTAGATAATAACCCACCCCAAATCACTCACTTGTTTATCCCTGAGCCCTAGAAATATATATATATATGTAGTGATAGAGAGACAGATATTCAGAATGGCTTCGGAAGAGCTGAGATAGAGATATACATATATATATATATATATATAGCCCTAGTTTTCTTTTCTCTTGGCAGTTTACTGACCAAGAAATCTAGCTATCATTTAGTATTTATTGTCAATTATAGGGTATGCAATTAGCGAGAATATAACTGAGGATGAGAATCTAGAAGGGGATTTCATATCAATCTGGGGAACCAAACTGAACTCTTCCACTAGTCTGGAAATATTTTATGGTATAGCTGGATTTACTGTTTCTTTTATACGAGTTGCTGACCAATTCACCAAAGGCTTGGATTAATGGATTTTTCCATGTCTTCTATAAAACTATGAATTGATGCAAGTGGTTTTTGGATTATATAGGGAGGCAGGGGTTTCATCAGTGAATTACGAGGAGAAATTTGGTTTTGATGTTTACAAAATTCTGTTTCAATAGTATTTTTTGGTGATTGGTCAAATAGGTTCCAAGTTTAAAAGTATCATAACATGCTTTTAAATATTGGTTAGCTAGGACTTCCTAAGCCATTGAAATGGGCCTATAATTAGTGTATCGTTTTTTTTGTTGTAAGAAATTCTAATTTAACCAAAAACAAAAAATTGTTAAGAAAAGAAGTTAATAATTTTGGAGCTATCCTTATATTTGGGGAGAAAACAAAATTTGGTGAATTATTTGTGGAGATATGAAAATTTTTAAAATTTAAGAATAAAAATTATCAAAATAAAAAATTTGAGTATCAACTATGATTTTTAAAAAATTCATTTGTTGTTCTACAAAAGGTTCAGTTCTGCTCTCTCCCGGGGGTAAAGCATAGTGGATTACAGAGTCTCCCAGTCTCTCTCTAAACATAGAAGAGGGAGAGGGTGGAGATTTTTTTTAATATTTTATAAAATTAGCTTAAAATATATGTATCATAATTATTTAATATCTATTAATTATTTATCTTACATATATTCATTATAATTATTTGCACGTTAGTGTATTAATTGACAGAAAAATAGATTGGTATACTAATTGGTATTTCATTGAAAGGTTAGTATACTAACATGTACTTAACCTTTTATTAATTGACCAAATTATCCATGATGCTGATGGCACGTGGACGGATTCTTTCAAAAAAATTAACCGAATCCGTCAAAAGTTCATCTTTTATTTTTGCAATATATTTTGTGGTAATACTCGTAAGTTTTAACCTTTTGATTGTTGTATATTGGTACTAATGTAATTAAATAATAATTTCTGAATATAATTTATAATAGCAATGAACTGGAAAAAATATAAATTTTATTTCATCAACATAAATATGAAGTACAAATAACTGTAAGGAAAAAAAATTAAATTACATGTCAATTGAATTTATCACAAAATTTCAGACGAGACCACAGAAGCCAGTGTCCCCTTAAACTTAACTTGTCCACTGCTGATTTCTGAAGTTGTTAATGTCATGTTTGAAATACCATGCACTCTTTTCTTTCCTGTACGGGCCTTCGCAGTATGTGTTAAACTGTTAATACAAATTTTTCTTGTGTTTTCAACTCAAGGATACCAATAACAATTTTTTTTCATTGTGTTATTCCCCCGCCAAGATTAATTGTTTGATGTTGTGCATACAGAAAATATGTTTGTTTCCTTTTGAGGCTTTTGAGCGAAAGGACTTCTCCTTATTCGTATACATTGTCATCTCATTGATAAATTATGTACTTCATATTATAAAATTTATATCAGAAGGTTCCTTCTGCACTGGTACTCACATTGACGTTGATGTTCTTGAACTTTACAGGAAGTATTATGGTGGAATGCCCCTCTACAATTAATGTGAGGCAGGTGCTTTAATTGTAGCCTCTTTCTACTCATTGTCTTTAATTGTAGCCTCTTTCTTTTTTAGGTTTACTTCAAATGAAATTTTGTTTCTTCCTTTTTGTCATTTTTCTGCTCATTTTTTGGTTGTAAGCCTATGGACCTTCATTTGGCCTACTTTAATAAGATAACAGTTAAAGAGGTATTAGACTTGAATGCTGTAGAAACTCTCATATTTTTGTGTTGTTGAAATTTGTCACGAGGTCCCATGCCTGTAGTGTTTTATCTGTGCTTCTCAAATTTTCGTTATAATTCATGTAATTGTTTAATATGTCAACAGGAATACATCCATTGTTGGTACACGTGCCAAAACATTTGGCACGTTAGTTAATCAGGTCATATTGTCAGGATTGGTGGGTTCGTCATTTTGATATCAATAGAAGATATATACGCAGAATACATAGATTTTAGCAAGGACCATGTAAATGTAGGAACCCACCTGTCTGACAAACTAAACACTTAACCATTTGCGCGACAAATCTCTTTGGCATATATTATATGATGCTCAGACTAATCTTGCAGTAGAACTCATTTGAAATGTTAGGGAATGAATACTGATGTACATATATTAGAGAGAGTTTTAATAACAAAAAGTCCTTGCCAATATCAAGTTTTGCCTGCCCCCTGTCTGCCATACTTTTGCGCTTCTTAGGCTTGCTCGTGGGCCTTTTGCTATGAGCTTGTAGCTTTGCGTAACACCACCGTACACGGGCAACCCACCTCACTTCTATTCAATATTTCATTCTTTTATTATTTGTTAGATCTGTTAAATATTATATCACTATCTGGACATTTCAACTATTTGAGGAGGATTCTCTATTTCAGCTTGTCTTCAACTGTGTTTAAGTTATATAACGTTCCATTCTTTCTTTTTGTTTTTTTCTGCTTCCAGGAATTATTCAAGTACTCTGCAATATTGGAAATCTTCACATTGCAATAAGTTGGTCGCCGTGATGTGAACTTCCTTGCAAGCATTGTGTACTTAGAATGAAGGAAAATCTTGTATTCTTTAAATAAATAAAAAAAAGAAAAAGGAAATATGGTGATGTGTTTGATAAGCTGGCCTGGCCCAATTAGGTAGGTAAAATACATCAGCATATATGCTTTGCATTGTAATATGTTATTGAGGGTTGATTATATTATAGAGTTAAGCAGCCAAATGCATGAAGTGTTTATTGTGTTTCTTTTCTTTAGGTTGCCCTTAATTTATTGGCGTCTGGGCTTGTATGATTATAAATTGATAACTGTAATTGAATAGCAAAGGCCAGTAGAACTTCTGCAGGATTTCAGATATATACGACAACAATACAAACAGTTATATAAAGTTGGGATTTAACAAGGACAAAGTTGCATCATGGTTGAAATTCGTAATTAGTGTAATTACTAATGTCAAGTGCCGCATGCATGGGCATTACCACTCTCCTGAAAAGTTTACGTTCAAGGTGTTAATTTACCAATTATTCATTATGACGTTTGCTAAAAGGTAGATACATAATGATGTGATTGACAGAAACATATGATTGGGAGATCACCTTTAAGAAGTGGAAATGGGTCGAAAGACTCAAATACTATTTAAGATTCTGCAAATATTTTTATGTGATTATTTTTCTCTTGGACAGCATGTGGTGCATTTGACAGAATTTGCTGAAAATCGTGTTCGTCACAGTTAGGGATTTGGATCCCTCTCCCCTGGTGATGATATCCGAATACCTCAGCCGCACTGTCCCTTAACGCCCTAATATCAGGCATCGACAAGTAGCACGTTGGTATCACAAACCTCTGTGGTTCGCGTCCGGTATATACTGCCAATGACCCTCTCGGTATCTGTGGTGATGACTGCACTGCAACAGCAGCACCAACATTGTCGGAGGATGATTATGCGTTTTGTTCTCCAATCAAGTACTGATTCTCAATGCTGGGAAAATAATTATTGTTGATTTTCTTGGAGGAATTGATAATTGTCATGTTAGTCAAAGTTAAAGCTAATTTGGGCTGTTGGTATTGTTGGAATGGTGTGAATGAAATTGGATGATCAATATAATTGCAACTATTTGAAATAAGTTAAGATATTGTAACAATTTGAAATTGGTGTAACCGTCTAAAATTGGTCAAATTAGTTGCAATTATGCAACCATTTGTTGGCCCTTTAAGCATATAAATATTATATTCAAGTTCTCATTTGAGATATAAGAAAATAATTCAAAACTTGAGAGTATTGCACTACAATATAAGCATATACTTTGCATATTAGAAAAAAAATAGAGAATATCGCTATACGGAAGGTTTGACAAGGCGTTTGAATTTAGGCTTCTTTATCTTGGGAATGTGTTTCAGCAAAATATTTTTTGCGCATCCGATAAAATACACATTTAATCTCATACTGTTAATATTATAATTCTAGTTTTGTATCATAATTTATTACTAAATTATACAATGGAGCAACCGTTTTGTTGTTTTCCAATTCAGCAAGGGAACAGCCTCCTTGCTTATGTGTCAATCTCATTTAATAAACATAAATAAGTAAATAAATAAAATACGTAATTTCCAATTTAGAACTTATCATCTCAGTCTCATCCCATTTTACTCTTATTACTTGTTTCGTTTTTACCCCCATATCATTTTTTCTGTCAATCAAGTCCAACAATTAACACTACTTATATCTTTAATTTCCAAAAAAAAACAATTAACACTACTGGCTTATATTTGCTCTTTATCAGCATTCTGTCTTGATTTCAGTATACATTATTACATATTTGGTTATATAAAAGCATGTTTTTCTGTATTGACAGAAAGGTATACTTTAAAGAAAAAAAAATTTAAGTGCCACAGTATATTTGGTCAAAATTGGATAAAATATATTTTTTTATTGAAAATTGTAAAAAATAATTAATAGTAGTGTAAAATATGATAGAAGAATACTCTTATAAAAAAAGTATCAAAATTTTTACTTCCATAAAAATATATTTTATTGTCTCAAAAATATAAATAAACATATTTTTTCTTGATGCACCTAATACACACATTTTTACTTTTACTTAAAAATATAAAAGTAAACTAAAACCATGGGCAACAAAACAAATCCAGTATACGAACGGCTTTGCTGAATTTGCAACATTTTCCGGTGAGTGGTGTACGCATATAAAAAAACACAAACGGTAGCCCTTAACCAAAGATCAAACACTCATAACGGTTTTTTTTTCTTTTCTTCTCTGGGTGGTTAAACTTGATGTTTAAAATAGGCACATTTCAGCCTATAATATAATATTATCCTAAATAGGAGTATCCGTTGTTTTCTCGTACCTTGACAAGGAACGTAAAAAGTAAAAAGTAAAAAGAAAAAGAGAAGTAAACAATCTCAGGGTGAACATGAAATGCCGTTAATACGCCTCTGAAGCTCCTCAACAAGTCTTTCACGTGGCAGTCTCTCATCAATCGCAGCCTCAACATCTTTCAAGTTGACAATGCCTTCATTACGCTCGAGCTCGCC
>MKEJ01011086.1:0-16240 GCA_001753735.1 Embelia ribes
CGTTGCTAAATTTAGCGACGGATTTATATTCCGTTGCTAAAATTTAGCGACGAGCAATTTGCGGACGGAATTAATTCCGTTGCTAATCGGTCGCTAAATGAATTTAGCAACGGAATAGAGACCAAAATTGCAGTTTCTAATTTTTTAATTTCTTGTAGTGATATAAGACAATTTATCTTATAAATATCCCTAAATTTTGCTTATATATGAAACACGTCATAGTATTAAATTATGATATAGTATGTCCTATTTGTTGGAATGTTAAATAGTTCTCAAAATAATTTCTTATAATAAGGAAAGTCATAAAAAAATGCAATTAATCATGTTTAATACCCTTTTTGTAATAATTATTTTTATTCACTCTGTTGACTAAACGACGACTTGTCGGCAAACTTTTTTTTTTCCTACACTTACAAGTGTTTGAAATGCTATACTTCTACAGAAAAAAAAGGTTTACTCTTCCAAAAGATCTTGTTTTTTTAATGCACTTATAAGTTTGTGAAAAATAATTTATTTACAGAAAAAAGATTCACTTGCAGATTTATGTATGTTGACAGACTTTATTTTTAAAAGTTATATTTAAAAAAATTTGTACTGCTAATAGAGAGCCCTTTGATAGTAACCATTTATCTAAGGATGGTAACACATTGTGATAAAATATTATAGATAGTAAACAAGAATGCAGTTATTGTAACGCTAATAAGAGAATAGTAATGTATTAGGTAGGAAACAGTAGCCCCTTAAGTATTAAAAATTAAATCTATATGAATATCATCACAATTATCAAACATTTTAAATAATAAATTATGAATTTTTTTTAAGTAACATTTGTAGCAAAACAATAACACATATGTCTGAGCTTGACACTATAGTTACTGAAGCTAAAAATGGGAGTGGAAAAATGTTCTTAAATATATAGGAAAAATGAGAAACGACGATATTATAAATAATTAAATTAATAATATATAACTTCAAAATTAGTTAATTATATTCCGAAAAAGTGTAATTACAAAAATAGTTATAGTTGAATTATAATGCAATATGCGCCAAATAGTAATAGATTAATCTTTTTTTTTAAAAAAAAAAAACTATATTTATGCCATCATAACTAATTATTAAATAAAAGGGGCCGTATTTTAGTTAATACCAAAAAATTGACCATTAAGATTATGAAATATCTATGTAATAGCAAGAATAGTAATGGAGTATATATTTTCCCTTGAAACTGGCTACAGCCAGTTTTAAGTTATAAGTTAGCCCTCCATCTGTAAGTGCCACGTAAGCACCATGTAAGCATTTATTGGCAATATAATAGGCTGAAATTTATTCTTGTACATGTCGCAAAAGCCCTTTCCTGAACAAAACTGAGCACCTATGTACAAATGGGGGTGGAGGGGAGCTCTTCCGCTAAAAATTTAGAGTCGGAGTACAGATAAAATATAAATCATAGA
This sequence comes from Embelia ribes, assembly GCA_001753735.1. NCBI lineage: Eukaryota > Viridiplantae > Streptophyta > Magnoliopsida > Ericales > Primulaceae > Embelia > Embelia ribes. Next base: position 1,452 of record MKEJ01011086.1, read on the forward strand.
AATAAAATTTTATAATAAAAAATTATAAAAATATTTTTATAAATATATATAAAATATTTTATTTTTGTAGCTAATATTTAGCCTCCCACTAGTTATATAATTATAGTATCAGGGAGCTTGACCACAAACGGGCCATACAGAGAGCCAATCGCCAAGGAATGTCAAACCGATTCAGTATCAGAAAGGGAAATAGAAACTCAAACTTTCAAATAACAAACAAATATTAATGTTTCCAATCTATCTCCATAACAACGGCTTCTCATTCCACAAACAAACAAGAGAAATGTTACCATCTGGGTGAAAAGAGAAAGGGTCCCGGTAAATTGCAATTTATAATGTGCCCTAAGGTAATAAACACAACACAACTTAAATTATAACTGTAATTGACAAGTTCCATAAGTATTATTAGCGGCTAAAGAGATTATAAATTCAAAAGTGAAAAAGAGAGAGTTTTACTCATTCAGCCAGCCCGACGAATTTTGTGGAGCAAAAGAGCGAGGACCTGGAGCAAACCCTAGTGAGTCAATTTGGTAATCCGGTTGAGACGCTAGCAAACCAGGGTATCCAGGTCTAGCAGCTCCAAATTGGTCATACCCAGGATGGTTCATCCTCGTATGATTCATCTCATCCAACCTTGGAGCATAACGCTGCATTGTAGATGAACTCATCCTGGGGTCAACTGTAGAACCTATTCGGTTATATGAGGACAGAAACACCGGATCTTGAACGGATCCCAAGTAATTACTTCTTTGACCTAACCCCAGAGGATCTTGTCGCTCATATAACCCAGCTCGAGACATTGTAGCTGACCTTGCATACTGCTCCTCAACACCAACATAAGGTTGTCTAAACCCGTGATTATCCAAGCTGTCTCTCCGATAGCCTCCCATGTGTTCCTCTAGGTTCCTCGCTCCATAATCAGAGCCTGGACCAGACCATCGATTGCTAGTACCCGTATAAAGGTCGTCACTGTTCAACCTACGCACCATCTCATTTTCGTCCATATGAGCAACCCCGTATCCAATTAGCGGGCGTGAACCGGGCCTGACCATATTCTGGCCAAGATAACGGTCTCTCTCACTACTAATCTCCCTCTCATGAAGTCTGGATGGCTGACTATCAGTTGCATTAGAAGGGGGATGACGAGATTTTTTACCACTTCTCTTTTTGTTTTTCCGTGGAGTCTTTTTACCTGATTCTTTCACATGCTCTTCTCTCTTTTCGCTTATGTTTATCTTCTTAACTGGTTCTTTCACATGCTTTTCTTCGTCACGCTTTCTCTTTTTTGAATCTTCACCTGTTTCATCTCTCTGATGGGTGTGCTCCTCATCCACTTCTTTGTTGACATCATTACGGGAGGCACCTTCTTGAAAATTTACAGACATAATTGGAAGTGTCTCCGGAATCAAAACTTGTTCTTCCTTTTTAACAGGATGGTCAGGTACTGGTTTGGGAGCTAGGTCAGTAAGATCAGAATCCTCCAGTGCGAGATCACAGGCCAGGGATTTGCACTGATCTTCTTCATCTTTGAGGTGAGACGATTCCCTTAGCCTGGATAAGTGACCATGCTGTTGAGCAATTGCCATGTGCTTGACTGTCCAATCAGGTCGACTCCAGAGGTAAAGTGGTGGTGCACTGTGATTCCAATCTTCCAGTTGGTTGTCATTTACATCAACAGAACCAGGTAAATAGAATGACTGTCTCAGAAAAAAAATCTCAGTATAATCAACAAAGCTCATTGCAAGAGAAACAAGTGGTATTCAACTAAGGAACAGTACAAAAGGCTAAATTACCTTGCCAGCAAGCAACTCATTATCCTCCCATAATAGATGATAAGACGTCTTCTTTTTCTTATCCAATCTGGTCAGGGGAAAAGGAGGGTGAGAGAGGAAGAGAAAGACTGAGAGACAGAGAGAGAATGAGAGACAGAGAAAGAAACAAGTACCTTTCTGTCTCTTTAGGAACGATAAGGATCAAAAGCTTTGGCTTAAACTCGAGTGCCTTGTCAATGAACTTATTAGCTAGGGACGCATGTACTCCAAATGGAGGATTTAACCCCATTATCTAATTAAAAGCAACAGACAGAAACTCTGTGATCAGTTACAGCCCTAGGACGTCAAAAATCGTGCATCATAGAGAAGACAAGTACAGTGCTCACCAGTCGTGAACCTTCCGGCAACTCCTTTGTTTGAACGCTCATCCAATCCCTTTTCTCAAAGTTGAAGTCATTCTGTCATAACATACAAGGAGCAAAGGGAGATAATGATCAAAACAAAATAAAGGCGCACAGCGAGGCAAAAAGAAAGGAAGAGACAATAATCCAGAACATAAGTTTTACAATAAATCGTCCATGATAGTGCCCCTCCAATACTCTCGATCAAAGCCATTAGAAACAAAATACCAGGGGCTTTTATGACTACCATATCTAAAGTAATACTGATTTTACACCAGTCAAAGCATTAAGTAAATGACAAACAACTATCTTATTAGAAATTTTTCCAGATACAGCACAAGTCAAACATATTAGTTATCCCAAAAAGAGCTAAAAGACCAGATGATAATGTATATAAGCAGCAGCACGAAAATTAGATATAGAACTCCTGCTAGCCACAAAAAAATGTCTTCATCTCAATAAACTCTGCCGAAGGATGATTGACACTTAATTTTTGTCGCCGCAATGGCCTAAAAATTCTACGTGCCTAAAAACTTCGTCACTTTCGCTCCATTACATAACAAGCATGAAACCAGGAAGCCTGAAGGGTTATAATATTCCTCAATGTTTACTGAAGATGGCACAGCAATCGATAACTGAAAAGTTGACAGGAAGAATATGTGTTACCTTTGCCTGTAGGATATCATAGTTTTTGTACAAGCACTTCTTCCCTATTTCATCTAGCTTCGTTTTCATGAGCCAACTAAAATCATTAGCTCCACAACAGAAATCAACTATCTGTTAAGGGGAACAAGTAACAATTAAGCAAACCAAGATTTAATAAGCAATTTCCAAGGGATAGTGACCAACGAATCGTATTGTTTACTTAATTCCCATTTGTTTTTAATAGCAGCACACAGAGGAAAAAAAGATGAAAAAATAAGAATAAAAGAAAACGATACTAGATGGTACATAATAAATGTTTCACCAGATAACCTTAATTGATTTCCAAATTTCCAGTTCATAAAAATTATTTAGTTTCTATGACATATCCTCTAGTGGACATGCACAATAAACGAAACGTACCCTATGAAACGACAAAGACACTAGTTACAAGAAAAATAGTACTGCATTTGACTGTACTTATTTATAAGAAAACAAAAACACTACATTTCTATACTACTGCAAACCCCAAATTTCAATAAAGGTTTTGACAAATAAAATTTGGTTCATCATATTACCATGGTCACATAAAAAGAGTGACGTCAGATCTGTTCACATAATCAAGAATAATGATGCAGGAAGTTACCAAGCCAAGATGCATATGTGAAGCAGGATTCTTACCATGTCGTCATCTTGCACGTAACGATGGAGCAAGTTCACAATCTGTAACATGGAGGTGCAATCTATTAGGCTTTCAGCATATATAGTATCCAACGCTTTTCTATCACTCAAAGCAAAATCCTATTGGAAATTAAAGCGATATGATCAAATACAAGATGCAAAATAACTATACAAAGCTCAGACTACATATTTCTAACTAGAAATTTGTTGCCATGTTGCTTCTAACTAGAAATGTAAGGGCTAGATTGTACAATGGAACGGGAGGGAATATGAGCGATAATTGTTTTCAATAAATAATCCCCATATTGTAGTCGAGAGGAGCATTCCACAATCCACACCATCCAACAATTCCATTCCCGTCCCAAATTTACACTGATCCTTGTCACCATTTCTCACAAGGATTCGGCCATTTCTCTTCCCCACATCACAGTCTATTCCTCATCATTCCCACCAGGATACCCCTCCCCACTAAAATCCCCAATCTTACAAACTAGCCTTCAAAGGTTGTACATAGAAAATGTGAGCTGCATCATAATTTTTGTTTTGCATGTGACAAGAACTGTGAAAATAAGAGGGAAAACAAAAGGAAAAAGACAAATGCTATTCCATGAGAAGCCATCTAAGCTTTGGTCTACATCCATTATGCAGAAGCAAAATTAAAAGGGCAACACATATGGCACAGAAAAACAGTATGCCATGTTTATTTGATAAATAACTACACAAGTAACATGTGCCAACTTAATTATGCACATGAATCACTTAACCCAATTCAAAAGTTTTCCAACTGTTCCCAAAGGGCACAAACAACTGCAGCGAAAATAAGCAAATGAATTTTCAAAAAAAAACATAGTCCCTTCATAATGAGTTACATCCAACCACGACATAAACAGATCCTGCATACATCCTACCCAACGGAAACGATATAAATTTAACTGACCTCTTTCAGCTTATCCACTTTTGTAAAATGGCGTCCATAAGATGTATAGCGCATGCCATAGAGAAATGGTGCAAGATACACTTTCATCTTGTTCTACAGCAAATGAAACAGAAATCAGGATTAATACAGTACAAATAAATGCCATGGAGACATGGTACAAGGAACTCGGTAAGCTTATTCTATATCAAATGAAACAAGAAACTCGAGCAAAAAAGGTAAATCATAGAAACATGAAAAATAAAGAGAAAAGCATCATTACATGTGAAAAATGTATTATATCATACAAACATGGGGAAAAAAACAAACAAAAGGGATAACACGCGAAAATACAATAATGCAGAGATGAAAATACTATGAGACATACAAAGAAGACAATTTATAGTAAAATAACCTTAAGCCGTCAAAGCCATAACATGTTTATAATCTACAGAAAACAAATTTGCCACCAAAAGTAGCAGTGTAAGAGGAACAATTTCAACATGGTCGATCCACACTAAAATTTATTTAGAATGACAATAACCATAGTACATAAAAGGTATGGACATGACTCATACAGGCAATGAGTCGCAAACTGTGTGCAAAACAAGAAACAAAAAGTTTGGTGGATTTGATTAGGAATGTTTTGGTGGTGTGGGGATCACTGGATAAGATGGTTAACAAACCTATTCAACAAAATTTAACAAGATAGAAAGATGCTCGATAATGGAGAAAGAGTACTTAAGCACCTTTGCTTAGAACTGTTAGAATTATCGAGAAATAGAAACTTAACTTCGGAAGAGAGTATTTGAATATTGGTTGAGTCATATTATTACAATTTTGGACATCAATTCAAGTTTATGCTTGGACGATCAAGAAAATTCTTTTTACTTTGACACCTAATAGAAATACCCAGGGTTGGAAAACAAACTCATACGTAGTTTTCATCGATTTGGAGGAAGTCTTATAATAGAATTCCTGGAGAGGTACTTTCCTAGATCTTTGACAAAGAAATATGTCTCCCTTAAAATCAGTGACATGTTTGAGAGAGCAACTACCAATGTGAGGATATGTTGTGGAATGGCCTCTAGGTTTATTAATTAATACAATATGGCGACATCAAGGCTCAGCATAAGCCTTTTCTTGTTTGTGATAGTACTAAATGAGGTGACTAAAGCCATCCAGGACGAAGTGCCATGGTGCATAATATTTGCGAATGCCACTGTTTCGGTTTACAAGCCTACAGCGGGCATAATAAAAAACAAAAACTATGGAAACAACCTATCGAGTCTCAAGGTTATAGGATATGTAGGTCAAAAACAGAATGTATAAAGCCACTATAGCGGATGAAATGTGGCGGTTCAGATTGTAGTTAAGTTAGAGGTGTGGTGGTAGTGGTACTAAAGAGTGATCATTTTGGTTATCCGGAGATAATTTAACGAAGCAATGCTAGGATAGAAGGAAATATTAAGCATAGGAACCATGGATTAAGTGAAGAGTGTTTCAGGAATTTCATGTGGTTACGATATGCCTGTATGGTGAAAAGTAAATTTTATAGGTGAGGTGGTAGTGGTAGTGATAGAAAAGAGTGATCATTTTCGTTATCCTGAGATAATTTAACCAAACAACGCAGGGATAGAAGGAAATATTGAACATAGGAACCATGGATTAAGCGAAGAGTGTTTCAGGAATTTCATGTGGTTACAATATGCCTGCCTGTAAGGTGAAAAGAAAATTTTATAGGACTATTGTAAACCAACTTGATTGGAAGGCATTAAATTTTGGACCATTGCAATATAATTGTGTGGGAAGACTAAGAATGATTTAAAATAAAAAAATGAGGGGATCTATACCATGTTGAGAGTGACTTCAATTGAAGATAAGAGGAGGGAGACTTGTAAGTGCAGCATTAGAAAGAAAGATAAGAGGAGGGAGTCTTCTGAAGTGGTTTAGACATTTTAATACCGAGACTTGTAAAAGAAAGAGAATATTGATGTGGAAAAGGAAAGGAAAGGTAGGGGTAATACCCCTAAAATTGTGGATCTGAGTGATACGAATAAGTCATGCTTGTCAGAAAAATAGATGAGCAATTGTCTTAAATATAAACAGGTGGCGTTATAAAATTCACGCCAGCGATAAAATATGCAACTTATTTTGGATCCATTGAGCACACCCAAAATTCATGGGTCAAAGGCTTTATTTGTTGTCATAGATTTCAATTCCCCAGTGTATGTTTGCCAACATGTATAACGCTATAGCATTTGCTCACATGGTGAAACAGCAAAAATCCATATAAAAATTGTTGCTATAGGGAATAGACATGACTACCAAATTCAGATGCATTAAATAATTTTCTCCAATAAATAAGCTGAACCAAAATGACAAATTTCTCCCGAACAGTTAAGAAAATAGCATTGCTAATAAACGTTGTCCAAGTACCACAACACCACGTCACATGAAGAGTAGGAGTACAATAAACCAAATCCTTATCACAAAGCTCAAAATGAGAAGAAGAAAAATGATTGATTTTGTTTGATTCTCTTTGGCAAGTATTTGACAACTAGCTCAACACTAATGAAAGTAGGCAGTACAGAATTTCTTGCGCATAAAGAATTAAGGGGAAACGGGGTGGAAAGCTGCACAAAAAAGAGTGAAAATTGTCACTAACCCTCCACCTCATTATTTGCTGCAGAAGCCCAGGTTCACATACAGCTTTTGCGTCTTCAATACTACCACCTTCTTCCAGCTTCTGTAGAGCTGCACGAATAGCCTGTACATATATCAAATTAGAATGTAAGACACACAGAGACATGCACTACGCAGAAAAATTACCACAAGCCAAGCAAAACCAGAAATAAAAACAACTAACCTCAACAGAACCCTCAACCTTTCCCAAGGTAATGGTCTTATCCACCACATATTTCATCGAACTGGCATGAGTTCTAGGCAATTTGTGCTTCTCAACAATATCTTCCAGGGTCACTGACGATGTCGCATCTTCCACTAGTGCCATTATTCTATATTTTGCACAAAGAAATCGTTAACAAGCAACTTCATGTCGTCTGCAAGGAAATTACATAAGGGAGGAACAATTCCTAATGCTTCTTTGTTTAAAAAAAATAATCCAAAACCATACTTTCTTCTGAATGCAAGCTACAAGAACATACCAATATGTTTCCTTAATTAGAAGTGTAGCACATGACTAAACAAGAGAGATAAAAAGGTATTATTTACCTCTGCTTTGACTCATTATCTAGCGGAACTGAACTGCTCATGTCCATTGCTGCAGTCTTTTCAATAACCTTTTCACTGTGCTCTTTCCCAGTTGAGCCCTTAAAACTCATGCTGGCATAGTAGTCATATAACCTATTACCCAAGACGGGGGAGCTCGGTTGCTCTTTAGATGTGTCCTGCCTTTCCAATTTTTTCAAGGAATTCTGCCCAGTAAATCTTCTAGCACTTTTTTCGGACACATTGGCCTTTTTATCAGGTGAAGCCAAATGAACCCCTTTTCGTGCTTTAACAATATTTCTCTTTCCAATCTCATCTTCAGATGTCAGGCTCCTCTTCTTAGGTATAACTTTCTCCATGCTTGAGAATTGTTGTGGTTCCTTCTTCTTTTTTGGCTCTTCGCCTGGGAACTTAATATGGTCCCTAATAGGAGTTTTAAGTTCCTCATCGATCTTATGCTTTCTGGAATACAGAATAGTGTCAGTAGGATACAACAATATTGTTGTGTCGTGAAAATTGGACCCCGAAAATGAACATAACAGCACTTACAAGCAATATATCAGTATGCGGTTGGGAATAAGACCTTCCCAAGCCCTTTGTGGGATGCCCTCATCCTCATTCTCCTCGAAAGCAATTTCCCTGATCAAAGTGAACCCAGCATCAACCATTACCATGCAGAAGATAATTAAAGCCACAATATAGTATATACATTATGCAGGACTAATTATGTGGAGACCCCGACAAAAAAAAAATATGGAGACAGCTTCTGCCAGGAGGAAGAAAAATAGAAGGAGCCAGTTAAAAAACCTAGGCAAGCATTTTCTGTGGTAGGACTTGGGGCATCGTCTGCATACGGCAAATTGCAAATCATGGTCTGTCTTATCCTCGCCTTTTTTGCATCTAAAACATTTATGGATGGGACAAGTGAAAGTCCCCCCAGCAGAAACTTTTTTCTGAAACTCTTCAGCAGCAGCAGCAGCATCACGGTGCAACAGTTTTGCAACACAAGACAAATGGTAAAAACGGCCACAGGTTGCAGAAACACAGGGAAAAACCTACACAGCATGCAGGAGGCAAACATTAAACAATGAAAATCTAGTCTATGTAGCATTTCATGAAGTGAAAACCAAATTAGTGTAGATATATTAATTCCCATAATAGCAGATTCATCGCACTCATAACGTTGAGATCCACTTCTGTGAGTCTATATCGAAGAAGCGGTCAGAGGAAAAATTCTAGCATGATGCACAACAAGAGAAATATGAAGAACTTAAAAAAGAAACTCCAATCTAAGCCCCATGCAATAGAAGTGGTATAGAGTTGATATAAAAATAATAGGAACAGTAAGAACTTGAAAGTTGAGAAGAGAAAAAAGCAGATCTATTATACAGAGAATAAATGTACTTTCAAGTTTCAACTGTATGCTGCATTAATAACAGAAAACTGCAATATATGTCCGCACAATAATGAGCACATGCGAATTCACATATTCCGGCCACATACCATATTTCACCGTAAGCTGTCTTCCCATCCATAAGGCTTAATTTTGTTAGAGAGAGGACAAGCATTGTATGTTTATATTCATATCTTCAACAGCTATATTTAATTAACAACTAATAATTACAAAGTGGATCTTTCCCATGTCACTATGGAAACTCTAATTGGCCAAAAGCTGCTCTTGACATACGTCATTCAGTCCTAAGAATTACATAATATTAATAAGCTAACGCAAATCTAAAAACATAATAATCAGTGAAATAGTCATATTCTGCACAGAGCTACCTCAGCACCAGATAGTTTATCGGAACAGCCTAGTTCCCCACAAGCAAAGCATTGGTGTTGTTTACGCAGACAATTTCTGCAGATGAAACTTTGTATTGCCTGCAAAATACAAAAGCCACTAACGTATAAACATCATAACTAAAACAAACATATCTTCATGTTAAAATGAAAGAATAGCTTACTTCCACTTGTCTTTCTGTCCAGCCAAGAGATTCACAATAAGATTCTGCACCAGATTCTTCAGTAGCATGAAATGATCTCATGCACCTTCCATCACAACTGTATGAAGTTTCAAAATAACACAAGTTTCATCCGGTTCTAAATGTATAAAAGATTCTTTATTCAGAAAACAAATTAACCAAACAAAAAGATGAGAAAAAAAAAATGTTTATTTTCATCTGCAATAAAAGAGTGATCTTCAAGACCATAAACACACATAAGCCCTATTTCTAAAGAAATATATTTTAAACCCTGACCCATGTTCGACACCAGATATCCACTCACTCCATGACTTCATAACAATACATATTCACTAACAGTGCCAAAAACGATGATTGGTTGAATTTTACAAATATCGTGACACAAAAATCACCACTTTTTATATACGCAGGAATCACGAGTGCTGCAGTTGCAAGTTTTTCCCAAAAGGAGATCTTTGTAGCATAATTATTACCAGGCTTCCCATTATTTTAGCCTTTCAGATGAACGTTACCAATGATAATGGGAAATTAAGGATATCTCTGCAGCTTCATTATTGACCACAGTCTAGAAGTTGGATAAAAAATTCTGCATGTGGATGATGGGTATAACATATTTGTACCCAGAAATAGAAATCATTGGATAAAGGCCCACCATAATATGTCTCCACCATTATCACATATAGAACAAACAGTATCAAACAAGTCTTCCTCATCATCTGATCCATCATCTCCTTCAAATTCATCTATTACATCATCATTGACAATAAAGCTAGCACTTGATGTAGTTCCAATTTCCTGCAAGACAAACAGAGAAACTTTCACAATGCAATTTGAAGAAACAAACAGAGACAGACAATAGAGAGACGGAGATATAAACCTGATCTAATGCTTTCTTCTTATGGGGTTTCTCCTCCAGAAAAGTCACTAAAAACTGTCAATTTGTGTAAAACCTCATCAGAGATGAGGAAACATAACAAAATAGAAAATAAGGGCTGTAGACAAAAGCATTATTTACGCACAATACGTAAAAATTACAACATCGTTTGGTGCTACCAAATGCCTGGCTTGTGCCCAGCATGACAAATAGTAAAATTCGCATCAACAACGTCCTACTTACTGCTATATACAACTCTTCCCATACCACATATATGCAAAAGCATATTCAAATGACCAACATATACGTATAAAATAGGAAACAATATACTTGCAGGTCCCCGCCCAAGGTGTCATTTTTGCTTTGGTGGCCACATGTGAGGCGATTCTTACAACAGATATTCATAGACAAGAGGGGCCATAATGATGGACGGGTACTTTCTTTGCAAGGACGATGGTGAAAATGTTAAAAAATTATCGCTTCGTTGCAAAGATTTGAGGGAGCTTTTAAATCTCTTCTTGTACATTTTTAGAGTTAGAAGATTAGATCGTCTGGTTGGGGAGATGATGTGCCTATATGAAAGTAAAAGTGGCTTAGATACCGATCCCATCTGAAAACTTTGATACATTTGGAGGAAGTGAATTCTAAAGCCTTCAGTAATTCAGACTTATCTATCCATAAAAAGCTTAAGCATGCTCTGCTTGGTACACTTTTTTCTTGGCTAAAATTTCATTTTGAGATGTTCAATTTTATAGATTTTTTGCATTAATCGTACATGATTATACCTATTGTCAGGGACCAGTTATGACGTTTTTGCATCTCATTGGTGCACAAAATCATGACACCTCACTTACCGCATCTCATGCAGAATCTAATCCTTTTTTAAAAAACATTACAAGCGTCTTTATATACAGTACAGAAAGGCTTCATAGATGAAATAAGATTGGATTTTCCCAAAAGTACACTCCTGCAATAAAGAACAACACAAACCTCGGATTTTGCCAATGTTTCATCCCGTGTAATGGCTTCAGAGATTAAAGCCATAATAAGATCATTTTCAGATGGTCTGATCTCATAAGAGCTGCATATTATATCATAGAACTATGAGATTGTCGGCCCTTGAAACTACCACAAGGAAAAAGAGAACCAAAAAAAACCAAGCCGACAACTAAAAACTTGCTGCAAACCTGAAATCTCTAGACAAGTGATCCCACAGGGACTTTCCAGAAGTTTCAGGTTTCTTCCTCAAAAAGTGTAAGCAGTGTACAGTTATAAGAATCGGCCTTATTACATCCTCGAAACTCTTTCTAGGCTTTAGAAGTTGAATCCATTTGTTTTCCTTAGATAGCACAAACATCTCCGGCCTCAAATCTGCTATATCAAATTTCCAAGCTAGAACCTGCATATATACTTTTTGAAGGCCATTATCAGCAGTCCCATGCAAGAATATTTGTTTTGTCCCTCTGTCCGGCTCCTCCCCCGCATTCCATTGAACTGGCAACTCCGAAAAAGAAATTGGATCATTGTTTTCATCAACAAGATAGTAGTTTGATACAGTATGTAGGACAGCCTCGCCCTCATCATCCGAAGAAGCCATTTCTCTTATTCAAATCACGCTAAGCTGAAACAAAATATGAATAAGAATTTGAGATAGAAATCAATGCAAAACAAAAAAAGAAAGATAAATGACATTTTAAGGTTCGGCCATTGCCCACATGAAACTTTTTGCCAAATGTTCAAACATGTATGTAGTTACTCTAGGCAAAGATTTAGATATCTCGACTTGTAACTAAATGCCTCAAGTATAACATTTAGGCCCCTCCCACAATTATCCAAAATTTACCCGTATAGAACCTTTCCCCTTCTCCATTTTCAAAAGAAAAAGGCACTTTGGTCCGTTCATAAACAATTAGCTGATCTATCTGTTTCTTCAACCCCCACACCCCCTATTCTCTCTCCCTCTCTTCTTTGCAACAAAAAAAGGGTAAAAAAAAATGTTTACGTGACTGCCAATTGAAACGGGGAAAAACAAATAGAAAAAGAAACACCACAAGGACTGATAAAATCACAATCATTTTGAATAGTCCTACAAGTTTCAATAGATTTATTTATTATGAATAATCATGGAGGAAAAACTATATACCAAATAAGAGGACACAAATGGGGTCAATTGTTTATTCCTAGAAGCATCCTGTGTCCTAGCAACAATAAAACCCAAGATTTTTCATTTCCCAAACATGACTGAGATAATTTATGAATATCCTTTGAAATTCGCAAGCTGGATATAGATGATGATCGATGAAAAAGCCCGTAGTGGAGTTTCTGAGGCCCAAGTGAAAACTCTTCATCGTAAAGCTATAATCATTTGGGATAGTTCTACAAGTTTCTTTATCCATTTGAGGTAGTCCTACAAATTTCTAAATCTATTTGGGATAGTCCTACAAATTTCTATATTTTCTTAATAATAGTCATGAAAAGAGTCGCACTAAGCAAGAGAACACAAATCGAATCGATGGCATATTCCGAGGAAAAGCAATGTACTAACAAAAATAAAACCTTAGAGCTTTCATTCCCATACATACCTGAGATCATTCAAATATATCCTCTATAATTCGTACGTCGAATAAAAATGAGTTCCATAGAAGTGACTAGTAGGTGTGCTTTAAAAGCTTGATTTTTATGACTGAAAAGTGGCCTAGCAAAAACTTTTAGTAGGAGAGCTATAAGGGCACTCCCACCCGATTATTCATCTCCCCTCCCTAAATTTTCATCTACTACAGCTCAAAATTTAAATTGGAGGCTGTGATCTGGAGAATATTCACACCATATCAACCTAAACTTAAAAATAATACTAGGGATGACCGTAGTCTTCTCTAGTCCCTAAAATTTAGTTTAGGGGCTCGTTTAGAGCATTCACACTAGTCTTTCTAATTTAATTTATCAAACTTACTTTCTAGATATTTCTGCTACTAGAAATCATTATTTCAGAATTGTCCACATACCACAGCAATCTTTCTGTAAATTTTGCAAAAACTATTCAATTAATTACATATATTACATAAAATGTTAAAACTTTTTTTCCCTAATCTTAACTAGTATTTATATTGTTTTGGTGATAAAAGATTTAATATTTTCGCAGATAAATTGTGAATCCACTCTCGAGATTTCTAGAACACAAATCGCATCGATTGTATAGTTGAGAACACAAATCGCATCGGTTGTATATTCCAAGAAGCAACGGTGTAACAAGAAGAACGAAACCCTAGATTGCTCAATTTCCAGACATACCTGAGCCGATTTACGAATTTCCTCTTAAATTTGCTAAATATATGGACTCGATCTGTATGATTCAACAGTGCCCTAGCGAGCGAAAGAAACTCCTCATAGATGCCTAGCACCGATTCTTTATGCAGACGCTGCCGATGAAATAAAAAATTAGTGGTAGCGAATATATATAGTGTCGCATGCGTCGCATATAGTATCTTATCTGACTTTTTTATTTGGCAGACTGAACATATGTTTTTATCAATTACTATTATAGATAACATTTTTGTTGCTGCGGTTAAAATTGAAGTCAATTTTAATTTTTAAATTCTTTATTTTACCTCTTAATGATTCTTAAATTACTTGCTTTCACTATCCAAAGTAAAGAGAAAATAGGGATTTAATATATCCCACTACCTCACGTCTACCCTATAAGAACAAACCACTAACTACTCTTTTTCAAATTGGGAGAATAAAAGCATCAATTATTTACACCTAACATTTAATTACTTTATAAAATTGTGCACGCATTACTTGTGCGTCATTCGCTAGCATTAATAAATTTTACACCACTTATGTTAGGAGTTAATTTATGCAATAAGGTAATATTTATAAATAATTAAAATAATAAATTATTTTTTTACAAAAGGATGATAAGACAAATAAGAAGCCTACCTTGTATAAAATATTAACAAATTGAACCTAAGAATAAAATGGTTAAATCAATAAAGTTATAAAAACTATCGTACAAGGTATCATAGAGATAACGATTGAAAGTAAAACAAACTAAAAAGGATTAATAATAATAATTCAATACAAGATAGACTTCCTAGAAAGTAAAATGATATGTTTGGCTTAACAAAATAAGTCATTGATGTATAAGCACTAAGAAGAAAACCTAGTAAAAGAATTGTTACAAGTCAATTGTACAATCCGATTAAACTAATTGTTACGTACAATAAGCCACTCCAGTATTAAAGTAGCCAACGTGGCATTATTTAATGGGACATGTATCACACAAAAGGAAAA
>MKEJ01011087.1:0-14339 GCA_001753735.1 Embelia ribes
GTTTTGGGTAAAGTGGTTCCACATATTTATGTTATAGAATTCCAAAAGAGAGGTCTACCGCATGCTCATATATATCTTATTCAGAATGAAGGGGACAAGTTGACCACTCCTAAAAATTTTGATGTTGTTGTAAGGTCAGAAATGCCAGACATAGGTTTAGAACCAGAATTACACGATGCGGTATTTAGACACATAATACATGGTCCATGTGGCATGTATAATGAAATGCATCATGTATGAAAGGGAGGAAACAATGTAAGAGGGGTTTTCCAAAGCCTTTTTCAGAAGAAACACGATTAGGAAGTGATTCATATCCTATTTATAAAAGAAGATAAAGACCATGAGTGCCATTAAATAGGAATGAAGAGTATATTGATAATAGTTGGGTTATACCATATAATCCTTAGTTACTTTTAAAGTACGATTGTCATATCAATGTCAAAATATATTGCAGTATCCAAAACGTTAAATACTTGTACAAGTATATTTATAAGGGGCCCGATCGTGCTTCACTTGAAGTACGTCAACCTCCTTCCAATGATGAAATAAGATAATATGTTGACGAAGATGAATTTCTACTCCCGAAGCATTTTGGAGAATATTCAAGTTCCCAATGAGTCTCTTGAATCTAACAGTTGAGTGCTTACAATTACATCTCCTAAACAAACAGTCCATCAGATTTTATGCTTTTGAAAATCTTCACACATTATTGTCTGATGACTACTTCTTTAAAACCATGCTTACAGAATTCTTTCAATTGAATGTTCTTTATCTTGCAGCGAGAAATTATTTATATTGTAAGATTCCTCAATATTATAGATAGTTTAATTCCGAAAACTTATGGCTTCAATGGAGAAATAATCAGAGAGTAATTGATAGGATTTACACAGTTTCACCATCTGAAGGAGAAAGATTTTTCTTACGAGTTTTATTAAATCACGTTAGAAGGGCGACATCATTTGATGATTTACTTACTGTAGATGGACATGAATATTCAACATTTAAGCAGACAACAGAGAAACATGGTTTATTGGAGCGCGATGATACCATCAGACAATGCTTACTTAAAGCAAAGATGTTTCGGATGCCAACAACGCTTAGAAGATTGTTTGTTACGATCTTAGTATATTGTGAACCAATTAGAGTTCGGGCTTTGTAGGACGAGGTTTATGTTTACCTTAGTGAATATTATTCTTCTACAATTTCAAACAACATGTAAGTTTTTCATGAAGTGCTTGGAGATATCAATCGTCTTTTACGCCATCATAATAGAAGTGAATCAGATTATAATCTTCCTAAATTTCCTTTTCATATTGATGATCAATCAACACTTCATAAAATTATACAAGATAAGCTTTCCATTCCAATTCTAGAAGAGGATGTCAACTCCGTTTCAAGACTTAATAATGACCAAAGGCTTGCATTTGACACCATCATAGAAGCTATTGAATGCAATGAACCTGCTATATTTTTTATTGATGGTCCTAGTGGAACTGGAAAAACTTGTTTATATCATACTTTGTTAGCTGCAGTTAGAAAGAAAAGTGATATTGCTCTTGCAACTGCATCATCAAGAATAGCAACAACACTTTTGCCAGGAGGAAGAATTTCACATTCATGATTTAAGCTTCTACTTAATCCTGAACCATTGTCTATGTGTTCCAATTCCAAACAATCCAATTTAGCAGAACTGTTGAGACGTGCAAAACTTATTATTTGGGATGAAGCATCTATAATGCATCTTTATGTTCTTGAAGCATTGAGTCGTACTTTGTCAGATATAATGGGTGTAGATTTACCTTTTGGCAGAAAAATACTAGTTTTCGGTGGTGAATTTCGCTAAATACTACCAATCATCCAAAAAGGTACGAAAACTGAAACTATCAAGGTATCAATTGTAAAGTCACCTTTGTAGAGTCAAGTCCAATTACTTCACCTTAAACAAAATATGAGATCTTTTAGTGATCCTAAGTTCGTTGATTTTCTTCTCCGAGTTGAAGACAGTTCTGAACCAATCATAAATGGGGATATGGTAAAATTACCATCATTGATAATAATACCATGGTGCAATGAAGAATCAATCGATATTTTAATAGAAGAAATATATCCCATTATCGCAGATTATGTTGCTGATGCAAGGTTTATGCTTGATAAAATTGATTACTCCTCTGAATGAAGATATCAATATATTGAATGAAAGAGTCATTCATAAATTCCCCATGCCAGAAAAAAGTCTACTATTCTTTTGATAGGGTATATAATAATACACATAATATGTATCCACAAGAATTTGTAAACTCTTTATCTCCGAGAGGAATGCCACCCCATATATTAAGATTGAAAGAATGTGCTCCGATCATACTTCTAAGAAATCTAGACCCTACTGTTGGTTTTTGTAATGGTACAAGGCTAATTTATGTTGAGATTTTATCGTGTCCATTTCAAGGAACAAGAGCTTTATTCCAAGGATTCCACTGAAGCCACTTGAAGCCGCCAGAGAGTGCGAATATGCCATTTGAAATGACCCGCAAGCAGTTTCCTATTTGACTTAGCTTTGCGTTGACTATGAGTAAATCCCAAGGGCAAACTATGCCTCATGTTGGCATCTATCTCCCTGATCACATGTTCACTCATGGGCAATTATATGTCGCGTTGTCTAGAGGGGTATCGCAACAAACGACGAAGGTGCTTATCAAAAAAGGATATTATCGTAATGATGAAGATGTGTATACTCGCAATATGGTGTACAAAGAAGTACTATTGTCCTATACATCCTGATGCGCGTATTGTTGACTTTTATAGTAAGTTGCACTGCCACATATGTATATTGTTTATTTTTTGTATAAATATAAAAGAATTTACTTTTATAGTTTTAAGCACAATATTTGTTATCCAAAATAACATTTATTTCTTGGTCATTTAATTGAAATCTTTCTTCTCCTAGGATCACACTTAGAGGAAAATAAATCAACATCTTATTCATCTAATCAAAATCAGGTACTTACAATGTTAAGGTCCTACTTTACTTGTTCATTATCGAATCTTCATTGTAATATCCTCTTTACTTATTTATTATTGAATCGTTTATCTTACTCTAACTTTTTTATTTTTGTTGATGTAATAGGTTCCAAATATTATAGTTTATTCTCTTAGATGGCCTAAAGTAGTTATTTGTAGTCTTCGAACATTAGTGATCAATACACTTATTGGTCAACTCAAGTCCATAAATGATTGATGTATGAGATGATAATGCTTTTCACACTGTTCCAAAGCCTATGAGTAAATTATTTTTACTCAAATCTAAGTTGTGTATGTTGTATATAATTTTGATATATGCGTAGAGTTCATGTATGTCAAAATTTTATTTAATTTTTAATTTTGGTTTTTTTTTTTTTGAGTGACACCCGTATAGCGTGTGCATCATCTGCTAATAGTGATAGACACATGTATAGATAGATAAAGGGCGATTGCCTGTCAAGATGCTGGACAGTCAGCTCAACGTTTCTATGCATTTGATTTTTTAATTAACAATTAAGATTAAATATATAAATTTTTGAAAATAAAATAAATAATTTTTTTTCTTAATCTGAACTACTGATTTAAAAATCAGTAGCCCAGTCCATATAAAACGGCTCCTAGAAGCAAATCAGTCCACTGCCACGTTTCTCATGTTATTTTCCTCTCCTTTTTCTTTTTTCCACATTATTATTAGGGAAATGTCTCAATCGAAAATTAGTTATTTTAGGGATTTGATTTTTGAAATTCATGCTAGGGAAATTTTGTCCTTCCCCTTTCAATATTTGCCATTTTTTTGCATGGGATTAATATACAAATAAGCGCAATGAAATGTTTTTGTAAAATCAGTTTTTATAGATCCTGGAAAAATTTTGACAAAAATCCCCCATAGTTGTACAAACCTCATTTGTGGAATAAATATGAATTAAAATTTGTCATAACCTTCGCCTCTCTTCGCACCAAAACTCATGTTCCGATGGAACACACGGTAGCATCGGTTTTACGATTCGATTAGCAATATGTTCAGATTAAAACTAGATGAATCGAGTTTAAAACATATAATTTATTTACGTTACTCTAAAAAGAAAACTTTATTAAAAGGCTAAACAACCCAATATGTTCTAATTTTTAAGAAAAAAAAATTATGTATAAAAGTTTGAGATTAAAACAAAGCAAGCCCTTAGTTTCAAAGATAAAAAACCAAAGAATGAATTTCATCTAAATTGTTTGTACCAGCAAGGCATGTGCAGCTCACAAAATTTAAAATTAAAGCACAGTCTAGGCGATTAAATTCGTAAACGAAAAAGAAATGAAAAAATGCAGAGTGGGCTGGGCTGGAGCTTAGAATTGGGCCCGAATCTCATCCAAAACGGGCCGGATGGGTCCTCACACCATTGCAACACCTCTGTTGTTACTTGTTTCTTTCTCCATAGCCGCGCTCTCTCTCTCTCTCTCTGTATATATATCACTTGCCCATATATATATATATATATATAGAGAGAGAGGGAGGGATATGGGGGCGAAGGTGGAGAGAGTGTATATAGGAGCAGGATGCAACAGGATTGTCAACAACGTGTCATGGGGCGCGTGTGGCTTACTCTCCTTTGGTTCTCATAACGCCGTCTCTATCTTCTGTCCTCAGGTTTTTTTGATTTTAATTAATTTCTCTTAACCCGTAGTTGTACTTATCTTCTGTTTAGCTGCCAGGATTGTTTTCTTTGCTGCTCTACTTTTTACGCTGAGCTTAAAGCTGCGCAACAAAATACTTTAGCTCCGAAAAAAAGTTGGATGCATCCTGGTTAAAGCTGCGGAGCAAAATGATGTTATGTTTTTAAGCAAAAAGATCAGCTTTTTTTTTTCGGTCTAAGGAAAAGGTTGGATGTTAGATAGCGTTTTTTTAGGACAAAACATCAAATAAGTTCGTTCTAACGAAAATGCTGTGCAACCAAATACTGTTCATCTGTTAAGTAAAAAAGTCAAAAAGTTTGAGCTTAAAAGCTGCAACCGAACAAGCCCAAATGGCTTAAAATTGCAAGTTTTAAGCTAGATCCTTTCAACTTTTTATCTTCGCATAAAAAAGTGAGCTTTTAAGTGAAAAAGTTGCAACAAAACAAGCCCTAAGAAAAAAGATAAGAGGTGTCTAGTTTCAAAATTCAAGTTTTTTTGGGCCAAAGAAGCAAATATGTTCGAGCTCGACCAATTGCTACTTAGCTTAAGGAAGCTCCTATTGGTGCACCTAAATGTGCTTCTGTCTTAACTTAAGAACCTTCGCTAGTGCATCAAAATGCTATTTAATCCCCTAAATCATAGGTGCTTGCTACAGTAATTCTTGGAAAGTACTCTTCATCCCAGTTCTATTTTTAACTTTTGGCAATCTAATGTGGGCGTTGATTATATCTCAGCCTCTATTTGTAGAATTTTTAGTCATAAATTTTTTCTGAAAATAGTTACACTGTAGGAATGCCCTAATACCAGGGAAAACAAATAAGCTGAGCTTATAAGCTCTACCCAAGTATTTAACCTTTCTCTTATGCTTGTTTTATTTTGAGCTTAAAAATCCCAGCCTTTTAGCTTTTACGATCTTGTTTGGGGCTTATAATCTGCAATGTATTTTGCGTGCTCGTATTTTAGTGCTCTTATTTTGACTGACCTAAGAAGTCTTAACATAATACTTTTAGCTTGAAAAGATGTTACCTTTTTAGCGTAAAAGCTGCAGCTAAACATGATCTTAGTCTATGTTTGCCTGTGATGTAATTTTAGATTGAAAAGATGCTGCTCTTTTAGCTTAAGTTCTGCTGGTGTTACTTTTTAGCTTAAACATTGCAGATAAACAAGTTTTCAGTCTATGTTTACCTGTGTTGTAATTTTCCTTGTTCTTTTACAGTCTGCACAAATCTTAACTACATTGCCAGGTCACAAGGCCTCTGTTAACTGCACCCACTGGCTTCCTAGTTCTAAGTTCACGTTCAAAGGTACTTTCTTTTCACAATGATTTGTATTGTACATCGATAGTCCGAACCATTTCAGCCTAGATTTTGTATGCAGCGAAAAGATTATGGAATGATTGCTTATTGTGAAAAAAGAGTAATTTTTCCATTGCAGTACTATTAAGGGGAAAATATGCCTTTTGATTGTAGTCATGTTTGTGCCTCTACCTCCTTTTTACCTCGTAATTAAAGGGGAGAGAAATGTTACCACAGTAACCTTTCACCCTTTTATCCACATACTAAATACACCTTCATATGCATATTGTATTTATGTAGAAATTATGGTCAAAAGATGTGTTTATTTTTAAAGGTTTCATAAGTAGTAAGCTGGTAATGATTTGCACTTGGGAAACTGTGTCTGGTGAAGCAATAACTCCAACACGATTGTTCTCTGTCTTGTTTTCTGCTAACAGCCAAACATTTGGAGGGACACTATTTGCTTTCCGGAGATGCCGAAGGTGCCATAATTTTATGGGAGTTGTCTCTTACAGAGAAAAAGGTTATCTTTTCCCCCTTAATTAATGAAGAGTTTTTGTCATTACATTATGATGAGGAATTCTCTTTGAGATACCGGTGTAATCAGTTTTCTCAGAAAAGGCTCTTAGAAAGTCAAGTATACTACTGTCTTTTACGATACATATAACATATGTGAAAAATGAATTCTCATTTATTTCCTTGATCAAATCCTTATCGCATATCATTTTCCAACATGTTTGAAATGATTGTTTTCCTAGTGGAGGCACGTCTTCTTTTTACCACAACAACACAAGAAAGGTGTTACATGCATTACCGGGATTATGATTTCTCAAACCCAAGCAGTATTTGCCTGCACTTCTTCCGATGGTATAGTTTGTGTCTGGGAGTTGTGCCTACCATCTTCTTCTGGAGGTTAGTACGCATTTTTATCTTGAGAAAATAAACAAATTTCTGTGGTTCCACATTTAGTTGGTTTACTATAAGTAATGCAGTATATGATTCAATTGTTCTTTCTCATTGTGAAGTAATGCCTATATCGAATTCTTCTGGTATTATTAAGTATTAACTTATTAAAATGATTTTTTCTAGGTGAATGCAAATTATCGTGTTTAGAGAGTCTTTCGATTGGTTCAAAGCCTATGGTTGCATTGTCTTTGTCAGAGTTGCCTGGAGAAACTGGGCATCTAATCCTGGCAATGGGGGGATTAGATAACAAGATACATCTCTATTGTGGTCAGAGGACTGGAAAAGTATGTAATATTGGCATTGTTTGTTATCTATAGCCTTATTCTTTCAATTGTACATCAGTTTGAATAATTGCGGGTTGTTTGCTTTTCTGTTTATCTGCCTAGTTCGTCCGTGCTTGTGAATTAAAAGGGCATACTGATTGGATCCGGAATTTGGACTTCTCTTTGCCATTATGCAAAGATGGAGAATTACCAAGTGTTCTACTAGCGAGTTCATCCCAAGACAAAGGCATTCGAATATGGAGGTTGGGTTTGCGCAATGCATCAGCTAATTCTGATGGGTTAGAAGAAATAAGTTTGTCTTCGTATATTGAAGGTCCAAAATTTGTAGTTGGCTCTTCCTCATATCAGATTTCCCTAGAGTCTCTGCTGATTGGACACGAAGATTGGGTGTATTCAGTTGAATGGCAACCACCACTAAGTTCATCAGTTGGAGGTGTTGACTATGATCAACCTCAAAGCCTTTTATCAGCATCGATGGATAAGACGATGATGATCTGGCAACCTGAACGGACCTCTGGTATATGGATGAATATGGTAACTGTTGGAGAGTTAAGTCATTGTGCTCTAGGGTTTTATGGAGGGCACTGGAGCCCAAATGGAGATGCTATTTTAGCCCATGGATATGGCGGATCTTTCCATATGTGGAAAAACATGGGAGTTGAGTTTGACAACTGGCAACCGCAGAAGGTCCCTTCTGGTCACTTTGGCGCAGTGTCGGATATCGCGTGGGCTAGGTCTGGTGAATATTTGCTATCAGTTAGTCATGACCAGGTAAACTTCATCTAATATTATGCCTTTTCTCTTAGTTTTCAACTGCTTTATCATAGAGCTTCGTTGAAAATGTCATTGATGTGCGATCATGTGGCTTTTAAGGTTTTATATGCTGTTTAACTCCTATATGCTCCTTTGACATTCTGAGACTGAAATGTGAGTTTGTTCAAATGTGCTTGCACTTTTTCACTATTGTGGAATTAATACACTCCTTATTGAGGCAAAGTTTTCTATTTGCTTAATTTTTGCTGTCTAATAAATCATAGTCTAGATAAATATGAGAAGATGGATCTCATTCTTTAATCCTGTGCTGGAAGCTTTAACTTCAGAAACGGTTAGGGGTTATTGACAAGATGGTTCCGATTGTGCATTTTACTTATAATATACATTGTTAGGATATTCCTACCCTTTGGCCTCATTGAACTTAAGAGAGGGAGTAGTTTTTCCTTCAAACTTGGAATTGTCGGAGATGTTAGTTATATATATAAAAGGGCGTACCTAGTGTTGAAGTTCCCACACTGTGGGGTATGGGGAAGGGAATATCTAGGCAGCCTTCCCCCTGCTTTGCAGAGAGGCTGATTCGAACCCGCGACCACCAGCGCACAATGGAGTGACTCCATCATTGCGCCAGACCCGCCCTTCATGTTAGTTATATATATATACATTAATTTTTCAACTTATACACTTAGACTGCTTGATGAAACTAATTAGGACAACGTGGATCTCTTCCCACTTTCAGCTTTTTAAAGCGGATAAAATCACCTTTTTGGTTATGTGCTACCTTGTTTCTTCTTCTGCAAAAATGTGGTAAATTTCATCATACTTGGTGATAAGGCTGTGATGAAGAACTTTTCGAGTTACTTATTGCATAACAAATACATATAATTTCTTGCAGCCTTGTTTATGATAACTTGATTCATAACCTTTTAATGTTTTGCAGACTACTCGAGTTTTTGCTCCATGGTTTAACGAATGTGGTTCAAAAGACGAAGGTGCTTGGCATGAAATCGCTCGACCTCAAGTTCATGGCCATGACATTAACTGTATAACAATTATCCAAGGGAAGGGCAACCACCGCTTTGTGAGTGGAGCTGACGAAAAAGTTGCCAGAGTGTTTGAAGCACCTCTTTCTTTTCTCAAGACATTGAACTATGCAACTTTACAACAGTCTGCATTCCCAGAAGATCTTCAAGCTGGTGTTCAAATTTTGGGAGCCAATATGTCTGCTCTAGGGCTATCACAGAAGCCGATTTATGTTCAAGGTAGATCTCTTTCTCTCTCTCTATCTGTCTGTCTCTCTGAATTTTATCTTCATTACATGTAGTTGGCATTTCCCATTTACTTTTCTTCTTATGTACTTGTTATGTGTGGCCTGGTTTGAAACTGTCAACTCAACAGCAAGTGATGAAGACCGTGCTACGTAAAAAAATGAACGTTTGTGCCAGTAAGTTATGGATGCGCGGATATAATTTTGACAACATGGCATTTTTCTCCTTTGCAGCAACAAAAGATTCCCAAGATAGAAATGGCAATGCAGGAGCCGATAGCCTAGAAACTATACCAGATGCAGTTCCAGTAGAACTAACTGAAGCTCCCATTGAAGATCAGCTGGCATGGCATACGCTATGGCCAGAGTCTCACAAACTTTATGGTCACGGAAATGAACTCTTTTCAGTATGTTGTGATCATCAAGGGGAGCTTGTTGCTTCATCATGCAAGGTACATGCTTCTCTTTCTTTCTTCAATACCTGGAATTGTAGATACTTTGGAATAGTTCGTTTTGAGATATGCTACTGCATGTGTTATTCTTATCATCCTCCTTCGGGAAGTTGAGAGGGCTTTAAAAGTCCACATGACTGTAAATGGAGAAATTTTAGGCAGTTGTTTATAATGATTTAGAAGCCATTAACATTGCAGAAAACATCTTTGGTGCTTGGTTCCAAAAATAATTTTTGTGCAGTTAACTGGAAAACACCCAATTTGAGAGACCTACTGAAAGTTACCTTTAGTGGTTTCTCGCAATTCTGTGGATGAGAATCAAAGTAATATGAAAAGAAACGATCTTATGAAAGTTGTAAGATATTCAGTGTTGAACCCATGAAAGCAAGAATGACAATAGAAACTAAAAACTGAGGCAATTAAACTATTGATCTTTTCTGAGTTCTTACATGCCATGGAGAATGACTGGTAAGGGAATGTTGACACAATAAATATTTAGTTTAGAAAAGTTATGTGGATACATCAATTTTTTCCTGTGGTTGAAAATGTATTGGTGCTAGTATTTTGTGTTTCGAAAATTATCGACTCGTTTTTCTCCCATTAACCGAGAAAACATCCAATGGGACTGAATTGTGCAGGCGCAATCTGCAGCTGTTGCAGAAATATGGCTATGGCAAGTGGGTTCCTGGAAGGCTGTTTGTCGCTTGCCATCTCATAGCTTAACAGTGACACAGATGGCGTTCTCTCATGATGGCACTTTTCTTTTATCCGTATCGCGCGATCGCCACTTCTCTATCTTTTCAATCAATCGGACAGGTAAAATATTCGCAAGTCCTCAACAATGATTTACCTGTTGAAACCTGTTTCCTGACAGCTTTATAAAGAATATCATTTTGTCTAGAATATGCTGCAGGCTTCATACATATTCCAATTTAACCTCATATTGCAAGAAAAATATACGCCTAGGTAAAATGCCTACAGGAGTTAGCATCTTAATGATGTGACAATGTCAAGTTATTTCTTGGTCTTTTTGGTTTTAAATGATAGGACATCCGCTCATCGCACTGATATGT
Organism: Embelia ribes; assembly: GCA_001753735.1. Taxonomy (NCBI): domain Eukaryota; kingdom Viridiplantae; phylum Streptophyta; class Magnoliopsida; order Ericales; family Primulaceae; genus Embelia; species Embelia ribes. The sequence continues at coordinate 10,792 of MKEJ01011087.1, forward strand.
AATTTTGTAAAAGATTTGAAAGCCAAACTGTAACTTGATATACTAAATACAGCTTCCTCCCTTATCCCTTATCTCGTGTAGACAAGGACAAAATCAGTTATGACCTCGTAGCCAAGCAAGAGGCTCACAAAAGAATAATATGGACATGTTGTTGGAACCCTTTCGGGCGTGAATTTGCTACCGGTTCAAGAGATAAGACCATCAAAATTTGGGCTGTAGAAAAAGGATCATCAATCAAGCAACTAGCAACACTGCCGCAGCTCGACATCAGCGTCATGGCCCTATCTTGGATTGGTCTCGACCAATCGACCAACAGTGGGGCCCTTGCAGTTGGATTGGAAAGCGGACTCATTGAGCTTTGGCGCATCTCTATAAACAAAACCGAAGATGGTACCCTGTTGGTTCCTGGGGCAACTGCTAGTCTTCTTACACGGTTTGATCCACTCTTGTGTCATGCCTCGGCTGTGAATCGAATAATATGGAGGGACAGTGAGAAGTGCTCAGACTCTGGTTGTGTTTTGCTTGCTTCTTGTGGAGCTGATCATTCAGTCAGAGTGTTCGATATAAGTTTTGAATAGTAGGTAGCTAAAATTGTTGTATTTTTGTAGGTCAGGTTACTATTAGAATTTAGTGTGACAAAATGGAGAAAAAGCTATTTGGGTTTAGAGTCTTGTTTGATTAAAGTTGTAATCCCCAGTTTTTGTCTTGTGATAATGTGAAAGGTGACTTTCGTAACCTTGATCAGATTAATATTTGACAAAAAATATGAAAATGAAAAGAATGCGAGGTTAGGTATAGAATAGTTTTCTTGCACTATCAGTGTGCAGATTTTCATGCATAAGTGGGATTAGACGTATGACACTTGATCTCACACATTATGTGCGTTTGCTAAGCATTCATCTAGCTTATGTTTGAAAATTTATACATGCTGTAGAAGGAAATTAATCAAATTTTCGAAATATAGTTACTAGTTAGTTGAATTAATTTTTTCTCCTTCTTTACCCCTTAAATACTAAATTGCAATCCATGGGAAGTTTTAAGCTTACAAGAAAAATAGAAGTTCTCGGAATAGTTTGTGGTTTTTTCGCCCTCGATCTTTCTTATTTGTTGAAATTTAATAGTTGTGTTTGACAGGGATAGTGTTGATAAATTAGAGGAGCAAAGGTGGGGATGAAAAGGATTTAAGAGTCTTAATTATCATAAGTTCACTAATCTTCTCACCCTATGCTCTAATCAATCACTGGTCCCTGTCGTTAGGCAAGGCTAAATTTAGGGAGCACAACCTTGTCTTTCTGTTGGCCTTACAATCGTAGCGGCTCGTGAGGGTATCTTTCCATCAAGAGCTCTGTATGACCTATATGTTTAATAGACGAGACGAATTCGGGTTTAGTTTTGGGTGTCATTTTGTAAATGCCTTGAAAACACTTGGCTCTGCTCAGTTCAAATCATTTTACTTTCGAAAGGAATCTCACGAGTTACTGTTGACTTTTTAGGAGCTCGTTCTGAATCTAATTTTTTGTGTTAGAGAGCCAGGCTAGGACATGTCAAAGGTTCCCCGAATAATATTCTGATAACATATCTGCTACCTTGCTGGTCATTTTGTCAATTAAATTTATTTCCCGCTTGATTAACAAAGGAAATATTAGTTTTCAATTTTTTGGTGATTAAGGTTTATCCATTTTCTTTATTGGACTCGTTCATGTTTTCTTTTGCACAAAGTTTTCAAATCTTTCTTCTAACTTGTCCACTTGTCTTTTGTTTTCGTCTTTTGTATATTTCCTTGTTTCGACTTTTTTGTTGGATTTCAACTTTCAAACCCTCTTTCACTCGTGCTATTGAAATCCAAATGAGGCACTGTTTGTTTTTTTTTTCTTTTCTTTTGAAGGGTAAAATGAGGCACTATTGAAGTACAACATTATTCACAAAAATATTGTTACACGGTGGCGGACCCAGTATACCTTATTAGGTAGGCCGAGACCTATTATCTTATCAGTGACCTAAGTTTTTTACTTTTTCTTAATTTAGGGGTTGTACAGTAGAAGATTTTGAAAATTTCGAGATTTCTATAGATAATTTTTAAAAGTTTTTGAGATCGGAGAATTGTAGCGCCCCTGTCCCTCTCGGTCCACCAATATTTTTACACAACTACATTTCTCAATAAAGATAATAGGACGCATCAAATACTGTGATCTAATAAGCCTATCATCATAGTATCATATTGTTTAAAAGTTCTATGAAATTATGCATGAGAAAGAATTTTCCCTAGAGTTTAATGTTTCAAGCTACAGAATGGGAAACGTTTAGGGAACCGGGAGCAGAAAATGTGATTTTAAAAATGTAGAGAAATTTGGGAAGTGACGACATTATGAATAATTAAATTAATAATATATAACTTCAAAATTAGTTAATTATATTCCGAAAAAGTGTAATTACAAAAATAGTTATAGTTGAATTATAATGCAATATGCGCCAAATAGTAATAGATTAATCTTTTAAAAAAAAAACTGTATTGACATCTTTCCAATGTTTTTGTAGATGTATCATTATAATCTTTTCAAATAAGGGTAAGGCTTGAATGTTTTTGTAGCTTCTTTTGTTACTATTTATTATCTTCTTTTTAGGAGTTTACAATATTGACATCTTACATAGACCCGGTTATCATACTGAGTTTCCTTATTACTAAAAACACAGACTCCAGTTGCTATTCATTTTGGCACACCTGTAGTATGACGAAACAATATAGATGGGTTCTTACGATTAGCTATTTTTTGGTTACTATTGTAAATGCCAGAGCCGATGATTTGTTTAAGGTTACATAGTATAAACAAATACAACGTAAATTGGTTCATATACACGAGCATTTAGAAGACCCATAGACTAAGGTCACTTTCTTGTTTACAAAACATGTGACCACACTATTATTTTGCTTTTTAATTTTGCTAGCAAGGGTTACTTAATCAAGCAACGACTATACTATAAGAAAACCCAATGGTTGCTATTGTACTTGTCAGACTGTAAGTAGAACTATACAACTTAAATGGTTCTTACATAGTATTTACAAGACCATTAAACTAAGGAATAGGTCATTTACACAACATGTAATCATACTAAGTTTGTGGTTATAATAATAGATGCCTTAGCATACAATAATATGTAGAGATAGTACTATAAAACAATACAAATGTTTAATTATACTCGCACAAGCTCGTACGAAAGTGCGAGTTATAATAGTTCAAAACTGTATTTCCTCGCCATTCATTTTTTCTTTTTCTACTTCTTCTTCTTCTTCTCGTTCTTCTTCCGTCTCTTCTTCTTTTTCTTTTTCTACTTCTTCCTTTGCATGGTATTCTTCCTTTAAGACGCACACATTACTTTCTATTTCTTTTTTTCCTCTGTACTTACCCTGCAATTTACAAATGTTACAATGTAATTGTAATCATATCTGCAAATAATAAGAACAAATATAATCTAAATCTAAATGCTTTAAATGTTTCATATAATTGTAAATGCCCAAACTCCACATTGAATACTTTACAATGATCATTTAT
>MKEJ01011097.1:0-13595 GCA_001753735.1 Embelia ribes
CCTGAGGTACCCATCTTGTACAAAGGATTGATTCTTATAAGAACCAGAATTGTGCAAAACATAAATTGCTTGGGTGTTTCAACCACTACAAGTTTGTCCAGGGATGGAAATATGAACTTAATATTAATATAATCCGAAGTTCCGAACCCTTTTCTACTTACCCTTCTCCAGCATCCTTATGGCAAGAGTAAGAGAAATTTCCTACTCTTAAAACGAAAATAGAAGCGAAAGTAAATTTCAAACTGAACCTGCATCGCGAATACACTAACTGATACGTTTCCTACCTGGTTTTTGGCTTATTAAACTAAATGAAATGGTATGAATCGAAAGTAAAACAGCAAAGGAATAGGTGTTTTCGAGGCTTTCTGTTGGTGACCTTGACATTGATTGCCGTGTCATCAGTAGTGATCTTGTTTTTCATTTTTATTTATTAATTGATGCTTTATTCCAATTTTACAGATAGTATTAAAACAGAAGGAAGACTTGTGTGCTTCGCCAAGCAAATTAGCTGAACAAGTGATATCTTATTTGGAGGAGAAAGGGTATCTCCATGCCTAGTAACTGGAGGCTATGCTCTTTACATACATCACAATAAAGCTGCAACTGTTGCGGAAGATTGATTGTTGTCTTGGAAACTCTCGTTTCCAATGTCATTTCCGTACTATATGTTGTATATGATCAATCATCTACTTGGAAACTCTCGTTTCCAGTGTTGATTGATGCGTTTTACTTGTTATTTATTCAATAATCTATATTAGGTCCTGTGTATATGTGACTGCATAGTTTGTAATATTGGGGGAAAAGGTTCTGCTTGTGAATAGAAGATTTTTTATTTTTTATTTTTCATTAGGTAGCAGTTCTTGAGTGGTTCTTGTATATCTGTATGTTCAGAGGGCATTATTTCTGTATTTTTTAGAGACTTATTATAGATTTTAAATTTATGTGATCACATCAATATCTTTCTTTTAAAGAAAGTAAAGTTTCTCAGTTGGTGATAGCTACGACTGAGAACTAATTTAAGTAGCAGTAGAGTATAACGTTATAAACTTTGTGATTATTGTCATTTTTGCTAGCCCGTAGCCTTATATCCAGTTTTTTAGCACCAAACTGGGGTATAGAAAACAAATTCATCGACATGGATGTTCTACCTCCATCTAATTAGAGAGGAGGACATACAAACCCCACCTAGACGGGAAAGAAATCTATAAAAGAAGCATGGGAACCATAATCTTCATGCATGGTCACCAAATAATTCATCAGGGTAAAGGATCACAAATAGGCATAGTTTTATTACCAGTACAAAAATGGGACATTAACAAGATGAACTAACAGTTTCTGTTTGCAGGTTAACGAACCCTAAGCATAATTATGGCAATTGGAGAGACAATGGTATACAAACAAACAAGGTGTAGAACAAGTCACACTCCCACATATATTCTACCGACCTTGTAACTGCATATCTCTGGCAATCGAAGGTAGCCACCTCTCTCCTCTAACCTTCTTCAGTTCCGCAACTCTCTCTTCTTCTCTTCTGGCAGCAGCTTTGACTGCTGCATCTTTAGCTTCTATTTTAGACAATAATTTCTTGTGCCTATCCCTTGCTGCAGCTATGATTTCCGTTCCCTCAACAGCAACAGATTGAAGTTGCCGTTTGAACTGCAAGATATCATTGTATCAATCGGGAAAATTCAAAAAGGAAAAAGTGAAGATAAAGGATTAAACACTAAAGATTTGAGATAATGTAGGTGATATGACAAACCTTCTTTGATTTCTCATCAATCTCCCTACCAGGTAGGATTCTCGGTCTTTTAGTCGGTCCCTGAAGTTCCTCTGGTAAAATAAAAATATATCTATATCAGTTAGAATGTGAACTCCGTGATACGAATAGTTCACCTACGCTTCCTTTATCTAATTCCTACCAGCTAACATTAACATCTCTGTAATATTGTACAATGCCTTAAATTGGGTACTATTAGGCTAAATTGCACATAGAACTGCCACATTTTGTGCAAGAGAGGATAGTGATAGAGAGCATATTTGTCACAACAATATCATCTTCTTCTTGTGTATTGAACAGAAAATACTCTACATGAAATAAGCCAGTTATGCTAGCCCTAGAATTGACAGCTGCCAGTGATTAAAAACTACACACAAATACATAGGTGAGTTACCTCTACGATCAAAGACTATCCCAGGAGGAGCATCTCTAAAAAGTCGAACTCCAGTCCCAGAAATTGTGGGACCATCTTCCATATCCGAGGGATCTTTAACTACTTCTATGGTCTTCTCTAAGATGTCATCCAAGAGTTTTTGTGCCTGTGTATAGTTCCGTCATAAAGATTACCAACTAGAAAAGAAAACATCAAATTTCGGATCATTGAAATAAAAGCATCAAACATGCTCACATCTTCACAAACCTTTATTACATCCCACCAAAATCCAAGAACAGGACCCATATTTCACTACAAATGTGAGGATACATGGCTATTGCTCCATAATGTACTTCATGTGCCAATAATTTCATGCTTTTGCCCCATTTTTGCACTCTTCAGACATAAACATCCCCTTTTTTGGTAAAATGACTCAAATCACTCCAGAAATATTGAATTTTGTGAATGTTTCGAGTTCCAACAAAATCCACATCATTATACAGTGATTTTTGAAAAGTTTAGATTCAAAACCATATGCGATATTATTTTTAGTAAATCACGCACACACACACACAAAAAAAGAACAAAGAAAAGAAAATTCGGAGAAAGGATATCTCAAAAGAAAAATGCCAAGGAAATAGAAATTTCCTACACACAATTTATTGACATAACAAGTATATTTTTTTTTTATCCACTGTTCCACACTATTTACTCCAAGAAATTCTCAGCCATATATAAAAGGCACAGGGAAATCTCATTTCCAACTAGATTTTATTTATAGCCTAAGAATTAGGTGTGTTATTGCTCATAATCGTCTTCAAAACATGGGAAAATGTAATTTCAAAAATCATAAGTTCTATTGCACATAATAAACATAAAAGCCTTTTTTTTTTTTTTTTGAAACAAAGAAACAAAATTTTATTAATCACCACAGTTTAGGCAAATCTCAGTACAACAGAGGAAAGAAAATTCAAAACAACAATTATTTTGGGTGCCTCCAAGAAGGCAACATAAAGGACTTCCAAAACATAAACTTTAAAACAAAATGTCTTTTAGAAAATTACAATTCAAATGGGATTTTATTGTGTTTTATTGCCAATAATAAACTAAAAAAAAAAAAATCTTAAGAACATGAGTTCTGGATATAAAATGTAATTTTAGGGAAGATATCATTTCAAATGAGATCTTAGTTACTCCATAAGAACCAAGTTTGTTATTTCAAAATATGAAATTCAAAATTAAATGTACTATGAAAATCTCATTCCAAGTAAGAGTTTACAAAACAAAGCACTTAAGAATGACATATATTATTGTGCATAATTTAAATATAATATCGGTTTATTTGGTTGCAGATTTGACGCTCAATCTTTCCACATTTTTGCTTGAAAGTTGTGCTCAGCTTTTAAAGTTAAAACATTTTTGCTATTTTGGTTTGAATAATCTTAAAAGTTTAAGTTGCATCCATCTTTTTTCTTTCTTGGACCCAGTAAAAATAGCTTCTTTTTTTTTCCCCCCTTATATAACGTACAACCAAACACACCCTTAGTCAAGGTGGAAGAAATTAAAACAGAATAATGAGAAAAGGAATAAATGACCTTAATCTGGTAATGCTTCAATTTCTGAGGCTTGTGGTCGCCTAATTCACCGCCGTATATGTGGTGTTGTATCTCTCCGCCGTTGGATTTCGCCGAAGAACCACCACCGTTGGATGTAGCGCCGCCGGTGAGAAAGTTGTTCGATGAGACGGAGTTTATGGCGGCGAGCCATTCGGCGTCTCCGTCTTCCTCCCCGCTGCTGCTACTGTCGCCGCCACCACCGCCGCCCATGGCCGTTAATGTTTACAAAGAGAGATAGATAGATAGAGAGAGAGAGAGAGAGAGAGAGAGAGAGATTGGACAAGACTATTTTCAACGATGAAAGAGAATTACGCAATTTCATTTTATTAAATGAGTTAAACATGAGAAATGAGAAACAAGTTTGCCAAACCAATTTATCCATCTACAGAAATTTATTAAAAAGTATAAATACGATTTTTTAATAAATATAATTATTCATACTTTTTAACTAAAAATATATATTTTCTATCAAAATAAAAAAAGTACACCGCCATTTCCCAAAAATATTTTTTGTAAAGTTTTTTATATTAATGTAAACTATCAAATTAATAGTATAAAAATTTGCATAGAAAGAATGAAATGAACAGTTTCTACTACGTAGAAGTAATGAATTTTTATAACGTAAGATTTAAAAATTTCACGAGAAAAATTGGTTTCAATGCTTTTAGTCTTTGTTAGAATAGTATTTTAATTGTACCACATATGTTATTTTATTTTACTAATTAATCACTATACAGTCTTATATATAGACATCCATATATATTATATTTTTCATTGAGTTAATAAAAATAATTGTTGCCCATATTACTTTCTCTTCTTACTTTTTTAGGTAAAAAATAAATTTATATTTTAATTGATACAGCATGACTATTAAATTTCATCACTGAAACAATTCTTATAAATTCTTTAAAAAAAAATCGTCATATTTTTTAATGCAAAAGTTACAAATAAGGCCCCGAAACAATCACAAGCGGCTCAGAGGGGAAGTCAAAGGAAAAACGTCTCCTGATAACAAAATGCAAAAACAGCAGGAGAAAAGGAAACAACTCTCAACCTGAGAGAAACACTATACTAAACTCGTAAAAGCTACACCCTTTGTTCCATTTTAATATATTTATATTTTTTTAATTCATTCCAATATATAATTCAGCTTATATTTTAAAAAATTAATTTAGTAAAATATATTTATTTAATATTATTATTTAATTACTACATCTATTATAAACGGTGAATTAATTGATTTGGGAGTAAAAACGACTTCTGACTTGGAGAAAAAAAACTCTATAGCTCTATAAGTTACATTGTTCAGACTCTGAATTAGATTAGATCTGTATCTTTGGGAACCTGAATTAGCAAGACCAAAGGTTTGCAAGTTTTCGCAATTTCAACAAAATCAACAAGGCAGATGTCTTGGGAAGTAGAGTAAATCAGAAATTAGATCTCTCATTCTGTGGAAACAAATATGAAAAAACAAAAAACAATATGATCACATTTGAATATCTAATGATGTAACTATTATTCAGCAGTGATTACTTCTAAGAAACACCAACAAATTTTTGCACACAATAATCAGACTCAACCATTGAACACAGATAACATGCCTCAGTTCAATAATAATCAGAAATCAATTACTTTCAGCATCTTATAAATCTACTATTATTTTCAATGTCCTTGTATCCGTTTTTGGGCCTAACTGCCCGCATCCAATGTCCCTTGAACCCCTCAAAAAGACTCTGAAAGGAAGTTTAATCTATTTCGGCATCAATACAGCCCATTTTAAAATGAAACCGCAGTTTGATGATCACTTAAAATCTTCGGAGAAGCATCTTCGAAACCCTTTGAAACTTGCGATAGTACGACCATCCAGCTGATGTTTCCAATTCCGGATCGGTTTGTGATGTTTCTGATTTAAAATATGATTTTCCAATGCAAATGCTGATAAAACATGCTCATGTTTGGTTCTATAGAACTCTTTTTTGTTTTTCATTCTAAGAACGAGTCTTCTAGATGAGTCGACAACTATGAAATATACAAAACAAAGACTTCAGTAAAATCTATTTAGCAAAACTAAAGTATGTGCCGTACCGCGTTTATGCTAATATCTCAACCAAGAACCATTTCCAAAACGAGGCCTTAACCATTATTTCCAGCTCCACCTCTGCGGCAGTCTCCATCTCTTATGCCAACAAATCGAAACTCTCGACCACAAGGGGAACCCAAAGTTATAATCCAGAGGCCTATCCGCAACTCCCCTCACCGTCAAAGGCAACCATACATATCTAGAGTCTCTCAAGTCAGCCGGGTTCCACCTATCTGCCATAAATATATACATACCCGTATAACCAGGCAAGGGCAAGATGAACGTGCTCTGAGCAAAAAAAGTAGTTTGCCGAAAAATCTTGTTTCCACCAACACATGGGTTCCCTAATGTCTCCCATGGGCCCAAAATAGACTCCGCTGCATGGGCGAGGGCTTCGTTTGGAGCCCAACCTGTACAGCCTGATGTGATCATGTAATATGTCCCTTGGTACTTGAACAAAGCCGGGGCCTCACGTTTTTGGCCCACAAGGACTCTCCTCATGACACCTGTCACACCGAGGTAGTCCTGATTGAGTGGGCTTATGTGGAGCTCACTGTTGTCTTCTGAGGAGTAGACGAGATAGGCAACGCCATCATCGTCTTTGAAGATTGTCATGTCTCGGCTATCACAATTGTGTGGCCGTTTACTATAGAGGTAATCGAAAGGGCCGATGGGGTTATCGCTGACGGCAATGCCAACTGAGGCTTTGGTGTAGTTAACATCATCGATATGCATCCACATTACGTACTTACGGGTTTTGCTATTGTAAATCACTTTGGGCCTTTCAAGGACATTGGATTTGTGTAGATCATGGATCTCGTTAGTTTCTTCGGCAGGCAATACAATGCCCTCAAATTTCCACGTCCATAAATCCTTGGAGGAGTAACAACCAACGCCAATAATGTCAACCTACACAATAAGAGAATATACATGTACCATTAGCTTGATCAATAGGGTGTGTGCAACATCAATTCAAAGGACTATTTTCCAATTTGTAGATAATTAGAGCGCAAAAATATAAGAAGCGAAAAGATCAATTGGTTTCCGATTTATGACCTGACATGGAATATTGGCCTATACATCTAAAGCAATAGTATATCACTCCCTTCTACCGGATGCAGAGGCGTAACTAAGATATTTGTTCCATAGGAACTGAAAGTATTCATAGGCTATCATGCTGATTTAGGAGGCTTTATAATCAATTAATCCCTAAGTATCATTACTGCCTCATTCAATTAGAAAGTTGACATAAACCAAAAAAGGGTCTTTGATCAAATCTTCACTACCTAATCGCATTCTTCTTGTTAAATGCATTCTATATTAGTTATCACCACCCCACAAAGTTGACTGAGGATTAGGACTCATGTTATCAAGACCTATGCAACTTAAAATTTTGTGCATGCTAGCACATAGATATGTTGTATGCATGAGCAACTTTCCATTTTCAGTTCGAGAATTAAGTCTAAGTCTGTCTTCCGTATTTGTACACGCAATATACAACTAATCTAAAGCACAAAAACAACACATCTAGTAAACTTTGTAGAGTACGAGAATAAGAAAGCATAATAAAATCTTTGATATTTACCCGAGCAGCGCCCCTTTTGTGGGCTTGGTACGTGGGCCCATCCTTATATTCCCCGTACCAATAATACGTCTTTGATCTTTCATCGTACATAATACCACCTCCATGAGCTTGGATAGGGTTCCCATTGGTATCCAACCACATTCGCCCTGGGAAATAGTAAAAACTATCGTTCCCATTATCCTTCATAGGATCTATCGCGGTTTTCCTATCAGGGAAAAACACATGCCTAAGCGGTGATGAGTCATCAAGGAATTCATCAATTATAGTAACTTGCTTCCTTGGTCTCCGTTTGTTTGCACGAGGGGACCGTTTCCTTGGGGGAGGGATTTGGAAATTCTCCTCCTCTGCCGCCTCATCGGGTCCACAGAATAGGGAGTGGTGGTCAAGGCGCATTTGCATATGTATATCTCCAATTTCACCGTCTTTACGATGGAGGAGGGTATAGAGGTGGAGCATGAGGAGGACGCCCACCAAGGTCCACACAGCAAGGGAGAGGGAGCATCTGTTTCCTGCATTGCAACGTAAAGTGGTTGGTTTCCGATATTTGTTCCTCATCCCCATTTTTGGTCCCTCTTTTTATTTTCTTCAAGACAATGCTGCAGTTAAGAAAATGGAACCGACGCAGATCCAAAGATGAAGTTACCACCATTGTCTAATTCCACGGAATCAACAACGTGAACTAATGAAACACACAAAAACCAATTTGATGCAAATATGCACTTATGCATACCGAATTTCTATGGAACAACAAGGAACAAATATAGCATTGAATGATTACAAGTAAAAATCTTTGCTTGATTTACTTTTAACAAATGCTGTCAAGTGCATCAAATAAACAAAATTCTACGCTAATCATAGCTGATTAATCTAGCCATTTTAGGTTTTCTAGTGTTGAAACATTTTGCATTCACTTTCATTGGTTACAGTAGAGGTCCATGCAAGGTTTCATTTGCTTGCAGCATTTGAACAAATAAGCTACATTTTTTCAGTCTGAGGAAAAAAACTGGGTTAAAGTTTCTGATTTATTTAGACCAAAACAGTAAATAAGCTCAGATTAAAAACTGGACAGCCAAATACAATCCAGATTTTAAGCAAAACAGCATAAAAACTTGAGCTTAGAAGTTGAAACCATACAAACCCTAAAAGATCATGTATGTACAGCATATCATTTAGTGATTTACAGCTAAATTTATTGATTTAATATATAAAATATAGAAAATCAGCTAATAATCACTTCAATTACTATCATAAATCCAGTACAAAGCAATACAAGGGTTCCAAACTCTAAGAAGAGATCCAATTAAAACATCAAAAACAATTCCACGAATAACCAAAACAAATAATTTAAAAAACTACATTCAACTAACTCAATGAAATGAAAAAAAAAAAATTATCCAAATTATGAGCTGGAATAAGCTCTCACCTGACAGCACACAGCGCATGATTGAACTAATTTACTCAGAAGTGAGGATTTCTGTAGATGCTGCATAAACATTTAATTAAATTATTGTTGATAAATTTCTAATTTTTTGCTTTGAAGAAAGCATGCTTTGACCAGCAGCAGGGAGAGGGAGAGAGAGAGAGAGAGAGAGAGAGGGAGAGGGAGAGAGAGAGGTTGAGTAGTCTATTGTGTACTCGAATTGATGATGATGATTTCTTTAGAGCAAAGATCCCTCCCCTATTCTATGAATGTTTTGGGGGTGATTATAAAAACATAAAATAAAATAAAAAATAAAAAAATGAATGTTTTCGGGTAAATTACACCTTTACCCCGTAAGATTTCTGAAATTATACCATCTTCCCAATCATTTATATATTTATTGCACTTTTTTCCTCAAATTTTTTGAAGTAAGGTTAAAGTCACCTTAAATAATACAAATGACCTATAAAGTTACCAAAATAATCCTTACCTAACACTCCTTCTCTACCTTTTTAATTTCTTAAAAGTAGATTATATTATAATGTGTATAAATAAATATTTTATTTAAATATGATGGTCACACAAAATTTGCCAATTATTAGTTTTAAATTGAACAAAATAAGTCAAGAAAGTGAGGGATAATATGGTATCTTCACATGTAGTCGTGATTGAGAGAAAAGTGTAGTTTCATATGCCTTAGGGGGTAATTTGAAATATTCAAAATCCTATGGGGACAAAATGTAGTTTACCCTGTGTTTTATGTATGAACATTTGTTAGATTTTAGCGGTTTGGTTGATGATAATGAAATTATTCTCATAGAGTTTTATCATTTTCAGGTGTAACAAATTCTTCTTTATATGGAAAAGTAATTAATTTCAATAAATCCATGGATCGCCTTAATTTGTTTTTTTCGCATGATTAATCAACTTAACAAAAATATTATCTCAAGTTATGAAATTAAAATGGATTTGGTCCGTACAATAAATGATTTTATTAAAAAAGGTACTTGAATTTTACAAAATGAATATTTAATGCCCATAAGGTTATCAATTCTCTTTTCGCTAAAGGTGTTATTGACAAAGTCAAATTTGGCGGAATTTCCTAGTCTTCAATAACAGAAAAATAAATTAGATTAAGTATCATTCATGATGAAGTACTTAGATAAAAATTGAGTATTCGTAAGTCTATAAATAAATATGTACAAACAACAAATATTGTACTACCAGTTTATTGCAATATCATATTCATTGATTATTGTTCTTCTGGATTGTAGTAAATTATCGTACAAGATCCTATTACACAAAAGTCAGTATAATGTTTGTATTCAAATTTGTTTGTATTCATATTGTTACTTATTAGAGTATTAAATATTAGACAAGAGATTACCGTTTCACAAAGACAAGATTTACATTTTGCAAATGTTGACTTGAGAATTAAATATGGAAAAGTTATTGGAGATGGCAAAATAAAGAAAAAAAAGTACTATCAATTGTTCTAATACCGCCCTTCTTGGAAGAACATATATATTATATTTAAATAACTCTTTTTTAATGCACTACCATGCCTTAGCTTATGTGCTTTCTAATGATCTGTCGCAGAGCGTTGGGCCACCCTCAAAAGTACTTTATTCCGTTTGTATTTTTAAAATTTATACTATTATCATTTTCAATCACAAATGTGAATTAATTAAAGAAGGGAGAAGACGACATAACACCAATAAGGAACTGTTTTTTTTATCGTAAATATAGAATTTGACGTATAAAATTATAATTCATTTTCAAAAATTTTTATTGATAAATTTTATTTTTGTGGTTCAAAATTTATTTCTTATTATTACATCAATTTTATTGGTATTAAACATTTTTTTTTACCCCATTAAACAAACATATGGAATCACGCTTTTGGGCCCTAAAAAACAGTTGGAAAAGAAAACTTCTAACTTCTTGTTTTCATATGTTGAAGATAAATTAAGGAGAAGTTATATGAATTACGTCACGCATTTAATATAATATTAGGTGGATAAATAAAAATTTGATTAATATTGCTAGTCCGCAAAAGTATCCAGAATACTAGTGCAATACTTTTTACTTAGGCCGATGATTTTTTTTATAAAAAAAATCTATTAATATGTTTCATTAATTTTTTGGGAAATCATTATTGTAGAAATTTAATCTGAACGATTATTTTTTTCATCATTTAAAGGCCATATCTCTGTCTCTATATATAAAAAGACAGTTTGAGCTGCTTGCCGGTACATTGTTTGTCTACTTATCGGGAAATTGCACCAATGGTCCCCATGGTTTGGAAGGAATTTTTATTTGGTCCCATAGTTTTGTTTGAAATACTTGGTCCCTATAGTTTGAATAGGATAACACTTTGGTCCCAAATTTGCAAGCTGCTTGACCTGCTTCTAGGGGTGTAAATGAGCCGAACCGAGCCAAGCTTGGTGTTGTTTAGGCTCGTCTTGTCAAGTTAATTAGCAAGTACGAGCTCGAACTTGGCTCTCCACGAGCCTAAACCATTAGCTCTATCTCTCGCTCTCTTTAGTGTCTAGAGCTCGAGTTGGCTTACGAGTCAGCTCTTTTAGTAACAGTTGAAACTTATAACGAGTTATATCTAAAGAGTAGTCTCTCGTATAAAACCAATATTGGAGAAATAACATTTTTCACATTATTGTCTGCCTATGTAGCCTTAGACTTATATATATATATATATAAACGAGTCAAACTCTAGAGCTAATAAGCCGAGTTTTACTAAATTTTAGTTCTACTCTTTCACTAAACGAGTTATAAAATCCGACTCTTTTATCAAACGAGCCGAGCCACTTAACGAGGTATTCCTGCACCACTTTCGAACGACTGTATTCATTTACACCCTTACAAGTCGGGTTAAGAGTGTATGACACTGTTGGTGGTGGTGGAAGGGTGAGGAGCCCATTTTTAACCACAAAAATAGAATCTTACAAATAAAATTATAAAATTATTCTCGAAATTTTTTATTACAAAATTTTATTTTGTAGCTAAAAAGGAGCTCCTCACCCTTACACAAATTCAGACACTCTGCTTTCCACTAGGTTAGACTTATGGTACGAGTATTTATATGTTATTGATTTTATTTCTTATATGGTTATTATTCCCTAATTAGTTACTTTTGTATAGGCTATACATATGTATCTTGTATATTATTGCAAAATATAACAAATCATTATTTTTCCCATATTGAATTTAACATGATATTAGAGTCACCCGATCTTTAGGTTTGGTAAATTAAAAGTAAATTCAAAAAATTATTGTTGGCTCCACCCGTTTATGTGCTCTTGTTGGGCATTCGGAGATTGGATCTGCCCACAAGTGAGAGAGAACGTTAAATACTATCCCACATCAACTAATAACATGATAAAACTCTTGTATATAATTATATGGGCACCTTCCCCTTGCAAGCAGATTTTCAAGGGGTTATTTTATCTGATCCTAGTTCATATCGGCGACTAGTTGGTTGTCTACTTTACTTGACCATTACTAGATCTGACATTGTTTTTTCAGTTAATAATCTTAGTCGATTAATGCAAGATCCACGTGATGTTCATGTATACTCTACTTATGGGATTATTCCCAATGTCAAAAGAAGCTCGGGCTATAGTTTGTTTTTTTTATTTAAAGAGTGATTTGCAGCTTACAACTTATATCGATTCTGATTGGGCCAATTGTTTGACTACACGTCATTATACTACTAGTTTTTTTTTATTATTATTTTGGGTTCTAGTCCGATTTTTTGGCATTCCAAGAAGTAAGATATTGTTTCTCGTTCTTCTGCTGAAGCAGAATACAGGGCCATGGCTACTACTACCTGTGAACTTGTTTGGTTGACTGCTTTACATGTTCGTCAACCTCGTCCGATTCGTTTGTTTTGTGATAATCAGTCCACTATTCTTATTTCTAATAATCAGATTTTTTATAAGAGAACTAAGCATATTAAGATTGATTGTCATTTTGTGCGAGAAAAGCTTTCAGTCGAGTCTCATTTTCCCTTTTCATACTCCGACACAGTTTCAGCTTGCAGATATTTTTACCAAGCCCCTTGATCGTGATCTTCATCAGCATTTTATAAAAAAGTTGACCATTACAGAATTTCATGCTCCAACTTGAAGGGGAATGTTAAGATTTATAGTATCAATATTTGTATGTAATTGATTTTATTTCTTAGATGGTCATTATTTTCTAGTTAGTCACCTTTGTATAGGATATATATATGTATCTTGTACATTATTGAAAATTACAATAAATTATTATTTTGCACGTATTGAATTTAACATCACATCTAACCTGTATTGGTGGTAGGATGGTTACGGTGAATTTAAAGTCTTAAAATCAACTTTCGTTGAATAATAAATCTTTGGTACAGCAGTTTGGTATTTTGAGTGTAACTTTTAAACCAGAAATCCAATGATAGCCTGTAATTTATGGTTAGAAAGGAGATTAAATTATCTACAACTTTGGTATTTTGACAAAAAGACAATTTGAAAGGTAAGAGGGTCAAAGGATTGGCCAAACAGGGTAAAATAGATCTGAACTGAAAAAATGCTGAACAAAGTTAGGTGAGGTTGTCAACACCCAGCCCAAATTTTAGTGGTGCCAAGGATGTCAATCTATTAAAAAAAATTGTTTACGATTGTTATATTTTTTTAAAACTTGATCGTTCTGAAATATAATATGTTCAAGTTATAAACATACACACACACACACA
>MKEJ01011103.1:0-10566 GCA_001753735.1 Embelia ribes
ATTTCAATCAAACAACTCAAAAAGTGGGAAAATCACATATTACCCACCTAAATTCCCATCTACCACATCAATTCTTATCTAACCACCTAAATTCCCATCTATCATCACCAATTATTATCTACCCGCCTAAATTCCTATCTACCCACACCAATATCTATCTATCCACCTAAATTTCCATATACCACACCAATTGCTATCAACCCACCTAAATTCCTACCCATCTAAATTCCTATCTACCATTACCAATTACCTCTATAAATTCACTCTCTTCTTCTTCTTAAATGGACACTTTGTTTTATTTCTTATTCTTCTTTTGTTGTTCATTCTCACTAGAACTTTTATACTTTTATTCTTATTTTGCTTATTCTTTTTTGATATTTGTGATTGGGTTGAGAAAGAAACTTGGATATTGTAGCATTTTGAATGGAGATTTTAGAGTACAAAATTTTAATTTATTGTATATTTTCTCAAGGTTGTAAATATATTTTTTACCAATTAATTTGTTTAAAGTTTCTTGTATTTAATTGTTGCTAAGATTTGTAGTTGTTTAAGTAGTTATAATGTTTATATTTTCAAGTTTTGATTTGTATATTGTCATGTTCATTATCAATATGTTATGCTAGTTTGATTCTTGCCCCGGAGATAAAAATAGGTTAGTCGAACCCCCGAACACCCTAATTAATGAGAACTATTTTCCTAAATTTTTAAGCCCGAAAATTTAACTTAGAAAATCTAGAGCTTTAAACTTGTCGAAAGTAACTTAGAAATTGCTTAGGCATAGTTATGAAGATTGGCAACCTTCCGATGGTACACTAGGTCGAGATAAACTACATAATAAATGGCCATAATTTTCTAGACAAATTTTGCCAATACTTATCATTTAGGGGAATCTTAATCCAATAAATTATTTTAGTCTAAAAATCTAGGGTTTTCGAACCTGTTTGAGGTAACTTAAAAATCATCTAGGAGTAGTTATGAAGTCTGGCATGCTCCCGATGGCACACTAGATCGAAGTAAACCATATAAGAAACGCTATGTGATTTTATAGACTAATTCAATCGACTCGTTATTTAGGGTAAGTAGGGACGAAAACTAATCTATCGGATTCCCTATTAAAGTTAAAATTTTTATTGTTATTGTTTTTACATTTTTATTCATTAAATTGTTGTTTTAGTTGTATCCT
Source organism: Embelia ribes (assembly GCA_001753735.1). Classification (NCBI taxonomy): domain Eukaryota; kingdom Viridiplantae; phylum Streptophyta; class Magnoliopsida; order Ericales; family Primulaceae; genus Embelia; species Embelia ribes. The sequence continues at coordinate 1,184 of MKEJ01011103.1, forward strand.
AAACAATCTTCCATATCGGGACCAAAACCCAAGGAGAAAGTAGGAGTATGATTAATTAATTTAGTCACTAAAAATGAATTCACATGATAGGATGGTGTGATTCAAACATTTTTAGGATTTCCATTATGCCTAGGAATCCTTGAGATATCATACTCGGTATTCTTACCGAGAAAACTATGACAGTATCTTAGTCACTTGCTAAGTAAAAATCTGCATGTTTTAGGTCCAGTCGAGTTTTTGGCGTCGTTGCAAAGGACTCCCTTGTAACGTAGTGCTAAGAATTTCTTATTCGCATTACTTTCATTAGAATTCATATTTCTTAAATACATATAATAAATAAACTATAAATAAAAATATATATATATAAGTAGTTATGAATATTTCAACGTCTTCCCGCCTACTAAATTAAGTGTATGCTCTTTTTGCCAAGATGATCACGATATTGATGATTGTTTCCTTAAGGTATGTTGGGATCATGAATATGAATTTTATTATTGGCAATGCCTAAATTTGTCTCCCGATGATGAAATAGTAAATACCATGGCTAAGTTGTACGAAATACTCGAGGCAACAAATAGGCTAAACAACGATATTTTAAACCCGACTACCCCTATTCCACTCATAAATCCCATTTCCAAAAATTATGATTCTAATTTGCAATATGATATCTTTCACGATGTAATTATTTATTTTTCTCCTAGTCTTTCCATGCCAATTAGGGATTGCACTAAATCCCGTCCGAAAAATTCTTCCATACCTTATTCTAAACAGATTTCTATAGAAATACTGGATAAATAGGATGTTAGTCCAGATAATCTTGAGATTGATAGTTTAGATTTCGTTGATAAGTTGGAGCGTGAAGTAGATGAAAAACTTATTAGAGTGCATGAGAAGACTCTGTTGGAGAACATATTATTTGGAGAAAGGGTGATTACGGATGGTGGAGACTTAGATACATGAATATTTGATGGAAATAGTAGGCAAAATACAGTAAATATCAAATACAATACATACATGCTTACAAATAAGTCGGAAGGATGTAAGATTCAAGCGAGCAATAAGAAAGGGCACGATAGGAGAGCCCTTAAATTATTAGATTTTTGGAACCAATCAAGATATGGTTGATAGTTTGTTGGATTTGTTTATTGTACATAGTTTTCTTTTTCTTGTGTTTTCATTTTTTTTTTTCTATTTAGTTCATTTTTGTACATAGCATTTTGGTTTCGATATTTCTTTTGGGTAGCTAGAGTTGCATTCCCTTATTGGACGTGAACATAGGGAATATGTTCAGTTTAGGTAGAGGGGAGTGTACAACTATACCAATATACATTAAAACTCATTTTAAAAAAATTAAAATAAAAAAATTGGTTCTAAAATTTGGAACAAATTTTAAAATTTTTTCAAAAACCTTTTCACAAATTTTTGGTTAAAAGTGAATGTTATAATGAGTTTTTAATAAGAATATTGTTATACTTTTAAGTTTAGATTTTGTTTTGTTTTTTCTTAGTATCTTTGCAAATTTTGAATTCTAATCAATCGGAGGTATACTCCAATTGATCGGGATTTTGACCAAAATTTCCAGTTATTTTCAATCAATCAGAGTATATATCCGATTGATCGGAGTTTTGAACAAAAGTAGCAAATATTTCAGTCGTTTCCGATCAATTGGATTATACCTCCGATCAATTAAGGGAAATAAATACATAAATAAAAACATATTCCTGATCGATCCAGGGTCTACAAAACCAACCCTTATTTTTTGCTAATGAGAACAAATTTTTATTAATACCTTTTGATAATCGGAGAGAGTTGAGAGTTGGATATAGAGCACTATCTTGTATTTGTTGTATCTAAACTCCATTTATGTTTCTTCCAATATGATTGTTGTTTGGTTTGTGGATATTTAGGCTAGGTGTTAGTCTAGTTTAAGCTAACTTGTTTATCTTTTTTATTTATTTCGTTGTGGTAGGAACTTATAGTTTGGCTACAGATGGCCTTTCACCCTTATGTTGATAGCTTTTGTGGCTATCTTTTATTTTAGTAATCTAGCATGTTTGTTCATATCTTGCATATCAATCTTTCCATGCTATGGTTGTGATACACAATTGCACTTACTATTGATGCCATATGACATAACGATCACATTTTCTGTTTAGGGCACAGTTATTGATATTACAGGTTGACATTGAAAGATGCACTAAAACTCATTGAGTATGCCACTTGAAGCATACATGAACACACAAAAGCTAAATTGGTATATGTTCTCGTCTCCTTTTTATATTACAGTTTTCATTCTTTCGTTATACTTCGTGTTGTCTCAGTCTATCACTACTATAGGGCACATTTGATCGTATTATTTATAGAGTAATAACGGAATTGATAAACATTTAGGTTGGGGGAGTCGATAACATCTTTTGCACATGTAATGAGTTCTAAAAGTTTGCGATAACACTAATATGTTTCAAGTTGTACGAAATTAAAAGTAGGATTAGTTTATTATCCCTATTTTCGTAGCCATGATAATACATTGGGTTTGGGATGCATCACTTGCAAAGTATTGTTCAAAAAAGTAAGCTAGTAAAGATTAAACGTTCTCTAACTCAATTCGAAAACTTATGAAATTGTTTCTTTGAGAAAAACGACTTGACTCATTCATTTTATAAAGGANNATAAATCTAAAAGCCGAAGGCTAAAAGTAGTCGAAGGGGTAAAAGAGCCCGATGATGGTAGAAAAAAGTATTAAAAAAAGAGAGAAGAATAAAAGGTTGCAAAAATGTGGAAAAGAGAAAATAAATTACTACCATCGAATTTTGTAACGAAGCGTTACTGGAGAACTGGAGAGATAGGGTGGAAAGCAATAAGAACGAATGATGTCGCATTGACAATCGACTTAAATTTTGGGAATGTGAAAAGTTTAAATGAATATCTTTCGGAAAACAAAATTTGAGTCATATTTCGAAAAATAAATTGGTTTCATACTCGATCTTTCTAAGTCAGAAATTTAATTCTATCTAGCTTAATTTTCCTTAAGTAATCGAATTTTGGTGACACCATTCGAACCCGGTTAAAGTTGTATCCACTCCGATTTGGGATAGTCGATCAATCTAACACATTGATTTAAGTAACAACTTCGTGAACATTTTAGTATATTGAGATTTGTTGAAACTTTTGAAACTCGTTTATCAATTATTTCTGGTTTTTACATTGCTTGGGACTAGCAATGTCTAAGGAGGGGGGTGGAATACTGTATAAAATTGTATAAAATAAGAGTGTTAGCCTTGAATTATAGCTGAAATTATTTAACATCCGATGTATATTTCGTATTTTATTTCAATATTACGGGTTTCCGTAAGTGTTTCAAGAAATCGGTAAGCCAAGATAGCTGCTTCATAAATTTTTTGAGAATTTCAATCTAGTAAAAGACGTTCGGACACTGAAAGCCGAATAACAGAAGCAAACAAATTGAGAAAATGTAGCTTCGGCTCAAGCCTATCAACTTTTGTTTGCAACACTCTCAAGCCTAACCAAACTCTTTAACCTACTCCCTAATTTTGGTCCGTATTGGCCAAGTCTCTAATCATAAAGGACATGAGTCACATGTTGCTATAATCACCAACGTAGGGTGATGAGTAGAAAGATCAAAAAAGTGGTGATTATAGCCACTTAAACACTCAACAACCTAACTCATCAAAAACTCGACCTCAAAGACAAAAGGCCAAGTCTTGAACATTTGGAGGACACTTTTAGACTATTTCATTAGCTTAGTTTTTGTTCTTCTGGGAGCATTTTGCTCCCTCTTCTCTCTTCTTTTCTATTTTTCTTCTTCTCCTTCTTTTATTTTGTTGGTTTTGGATTGAAGAAGTAGATTAGTGGTGATTTTAGCTTAATTTCAGGTGAAGATTATATCTTGCAAGTTGTAAATTTTCATTTTCGCAAAGGTTGTAAGTATTATTAACTTTCTTCTTAATCAAATTATTTAAATTTCAAACATAATTAGTTTTTAATTAATTGTCATTTTTATTTTATGCCATAATTTAATTATTGCAATGTTTTTATCTTCATGTTTTAATGTATATGTTATTTAATTTCTTGCTTAATTAAGTTGTTTAAATGTATTTAGTTTAGCTGGTTTTTTTTAATATCGTAATGTTTAAATTTTTGTATTTTAAATTAATTATTGTTATATTTAATTTTACAATATTTGGCTAGTGTTGTTCTTGCCTCGGGGATTAAAATAGGTTAATCGAAACCCCGATAATTCTAATTAATGAGAATGATTTCTTTAAATTTTAAGTTAGAAAAATTGACTTAGAAAGTTTAGGGTTTTTCAAACCTGTCGGAAATAACTTATAAATCCTTAGGCGTAGTTATTATGGAGATTGACAACCTACCGATGGCACTTTAGGTCGAGATAAACCAGATAACAAACAGGAGTGATTTTCTACACAAATTTAGCCGGAACTTGTCATTTAGGGGAATCTTAATCCGACAAATTATTTTAATCTAAAAGTCTAGGGTTTTCGAACATGTCTGAGGCAACTTAGAAATCATCTATGCGTAGTTATGGAACCTGACACGCTCCCGATTGCACACTAGATCGAAGTAAATCAGATAAGAAACGCTTCGTGATTTTATAGACTAACTCAATCGGAACTCGTTATTTAGGGTAATTAGGGGCGGAAACTAATCTATTAGATTTTCCGTCATAGGCAAGATTTTTATTGTTATTGTTTTTACATTATTCATTAAATTGTTTCTTTAGTTGCAGCATATACAATCGCCCGTATCGGGACCAAAACCAAGGAGAAAGTAGGAGTATGATTTAGTTAATTGAGTAATTAAAAATGAATTCACACGATAGGATTGAGCGATTCGAACATTCTTAGGATTTCTGCTTCGCCTAGGAATCCTTAAGAGATCGATACTTGGAATTCTTACCGAGAAAACTACGATAGTACCTTAGTGCACTTGTTAAGTAAAAGTAAGGTCCATTCAATTTGAAACTGCTTCCAGATGATGAACCGCCTTTATCCGATGCGGGCATATATCATCATCTGATTGGTCGATTGCTCTACCAGACAATTACTCGGCCAGATATTTCTTATGCCATCACTTACCTTAGTTAGTTCATGCATACTCGTGCTCCACACTTCCAGGCTGTTGTTCGTATTATTCGCTACTTGAAAGGAACTCCCGAACATGGGCTCTATTTTTCCAAAGATGCTCTTATACAGGTTTCTAGCTATTGTGACTCTAACTGGCCTAATTGTCCCATTAACCGTTGCTCTACTACTGATTTTTTTGTTACTATGGGAGGCAACCCTATATCATGGCTCTCTAAAAAACAGACCGTTGTATCCCACTCCTCTGCTGAAGCAAAGTATCGTGCTATGGTCTCTATTACGTGTGAACTCACTTGGCTAAAGCAATCACTCAAGCATCTTTTTGTCCCCTATTTGATTCCTATGTATATATACTGCGACAATCAATCTTCCATTCATATTGCTCACAATCTTGTTTTTCACAAGAGCACAAAATATATTGAGATTGTCACATTGTTCGGGATCACTTGCACTCGAGCCTTCTTACGCTTCATCACATTCCCCCTGCGGAACAACTTGCCAACCTTTTCGCTAAACCATTGAGGCTTGACTCATTTACGTCACTTTCAACCAAGATTGGCCTTACAAACCTTGCAACTCTATCTTAAGGGGGAGTGTTACGATATTGTTACGATTTCGTCATTAAGTTTCAATGTTCCTGTTTATTTGTTCTTATCCTTTTCAATAAGTATAGATTTGTTTCCAAAAGTCATTGTACGTAAGTTTCCAGCATTTGCTATAATGTTTTATCAAGCAATACATTTACCTTACCATATTAATTGTTAATTCCAATTTTATCAAAATCAACATTACCTACATGCAAATATCTCACTTGTAACATTTTCCAGTTTCTGTACGTAATATGATCTCAATTGTAAAAAGCATGTTAACTCCTCGAATGCGTATAAACCACCAAAAAACAACAATAACAGGGAGAATCACCCAAGGCTATTATTCCGATCATGCTCATTTCGATGTGAAAAACCCTAGTTATATTAACATGCACATATAAAGCACGAAATTACCTTAACTTAGATTACACTAGCGAGAATAGAATTTAATATCAAAATCAACAAATGTCCCAAATGGATTTTAAGCACAACACACTTCTAAAAGTCCACCTTCAAATTAACTTCATAACAAACGACACACTAGATAGTAAGAATACATACCTTGACCAAAGTATGAACTTCACTGCTGCAGCCTATGAAATGAGATAAACATTTCCATTTTACTTTCTTATTTCTTTTTTGAAATTATTTTTAGTGCTTTTTTTACGGTCCCAAACGATAGGGTCCCTCTCCCATATAATGCCCATCCATGTAGAGAGACGCACTTTGAGGATGAATGCCATCCATCACCATGAATTGCATATCTTCGGAAGGTTTCCAGTGCCGCTTCCTTTGGTTTATAAACCAGTTATTGATTTGTTTCTGGTCCAAACCAGTCGATTCAGCTAAGGCCACTTTCTCCGTCTCCTGAGAATTGTCATTTCGAAACAACATTTGTCTTAATAATCCACGAATTAGGGTGCGAATCATCTTAATGTGTGAGATTTTCTTTTAAAAACTTACGATTTGAATCATTATTCTGTTTTTCCGAGACTAAAACATTTGAATCTATAAGTACTTATCATTCCGACCTCGTGTCGCATCTACTAGTTTTCTAAGTACATTTGTAGAACCAAGGAAAACAATTATGTATGTCCAATACCGTTGTTGATTTCAAAAGGTTTTCTTCGAAAGTATTTCCAAAAAAAATCACTATGTGCATGCATCCCCTTCATAAATCTAATTTCATGAATCAAAACATTGATTTGTTTAGCATATATAGAACCTTTATCCAACATTCGGAGTAAGATTTTTCATAAGAAAAACATGTAACAAAGGTGAATCTCCTTCCAATATGCATGCAAAAGCTCTTGAAATTAAGGACATTTTTTAAAAAAAGTTCATCAAATTATATTTATCCACCACATTTTCTCATAAATGAGTATGCCGACATAATAATATTAAGCTTACTTAAAAAATGTAAGCTCAATTTTTATACGAAATACAGTAGCACTTCAACATTTTTTTACCATTCATCATCGAATATGTTTACTCGAGTGCTGCCAGTGCTATAACAAACCCAAAAAACTGCTTCATTGTTCATAAATTTTTTTAAAAAAGTACAAGGTTTTAAACATACCGAAGGGTATGGCCATTTGTAGTGCAACTCCCACCAGTTGAGTAGCTTTTGCCTAGCATCTTTAGGTAGTTTCCCTTTCTTCTTTTTCTTTGAGAGCTCTTGTTTGAGGCTACCCAAATAACCGCTATACTTCCTTAGCAAATAGTTCTTAAGTTCTTGATCTTCTGCCCTTGGATCGATCTCAGGCAGTTCAGTTTCACCACCGCTATTCTCTTGATCCTCTTCCGATGAAACCACACCTTCACATTTCTCGTCTATTTACGTATTCAGATAAAGGATTCATAATAAACAAAAATTAACTTTAATTAGTTCAATTTTTTATGTTTGCGACGACTCAAAGCTAGTATATATGGAACAACATAATAGTGGCATTACATAAGCTCTTTTACAGGCACATTTGCCTATATGAATCTAAAGGTTCCAAGAAGAAAACATTTAAGGTAAATAAAGCAGCAGCATGTGGAGTCTCGAATGAAAGAAAATGGGAAACTTATAAAGAGAACGACCAGATGATGCGTGTTGTATATGATATGCGTAAGATGAAGATTACTCTTTCCAATAAAATAGATTTTTAAGTGCTATGGCGACTTGCACTCCAGAGGTAGCAAAAAGACCATACATAAAATCTCACTGTGACAATAGAAATGGAGTAGCACACAAGTGAAAGACCAGGGGCATTGATTATATGTAACAAAATATTGATCCCGAACTTTTACTTTTAAATGAGATGGTAGGGAAAAATCAAACAATAATCAAATGTGGAGTGCCCTCTTCATAACCCACAAAAACAAGTGGCATCTCCATGAGAAAGATGAGATAAATTAACTGCACTAAAATTTCCAGGGGAAACAACTGCTCAACAAAAATTTATAACACCTCAACACACTCTTATTTTGTATAAAATTCTTGTATCGCTTATGATCTTTCTTTCATTTTCTTCTAGAATTCCACATTACAGAAGTCAACATAGCTTAGCAATTATAACGAAAAAAGAATCCGCACAACAAGGGGTTTGTTAGTTTTTAAGCAAATAAGTTTAATTTTTCTGATTGAAAAAAGAACAAAAATTGATGCATCACTTAAAACTTGTAGCTTATTTAGGCCAAAACAAAAAATAAGCTCAGCTTAAAAACAGAGCAGTCAAACACTATACAACTTTTAAATAAAAAAAACGGAGTTTATAAGCTGCTATATGGCACTGTCACAATCTAGGAGAGCTTTCTTTTTGCTCTACATCTATTAATTTTCGCCAAGTGCATGCTATATGGCTACACCAACATTTCAAATAATGATGCCAGATAGTTTTTATTAGGGAACATGGGTCGTGGATTGATAAATGAAGCAAAACTTAGGGCTTACTTAAAAGAGTTGGAGTTGAAGCCATATAATGATTTAGGTTATGTAAAGTCGAGATTAGATGTGATTCCAAATTGCTGGTTAGCTAGGTTGCATTGTTCTCGTGTAATTTTTAAAGTGATCGAAAGAGGTTGAGTTAAAGATTAGACGTAAAACATATCAAGATTAGTTTGTTTGTATTGGCATGTAATAGTTAATTACATCTTACAATACTTGATAGCTTGACACATTTAGGTAGATAGATTGTTCGCACCTTCCGCACGACTAGAAATTGTTTACTCAATTAAATTTTAATTAGCTTGATCATTTTCGTTTTGGTTCTTGTTAGGATTGACGTATGGATATTTTTTTCTTAAATCTATAATTTGAATGCATTTTACATAGTTGTGTATCCGCCTACAAGTATTGCTAATTGTTCTACATATGATAAAAAGTTTTATGCTATAGTGCAGAGCCTTCGTTTTTTGGAGATTTTATTTGTTGCCTACTGAATTTGTGTTGTTTTCCGACCACCAAGCTTTAAGATATTTAAACTCACAAAAGAAATTGAATGCTCGACATGCTAAGTGGGTTGAATTTTTGAATGAATATTCTTTTGTGATTAATCATCGTGCTGGCAGTGACAACAAAGCTGCTGATGCACTTAGTCGATTAACTGTTACACTTCATCGTATGAGTGCTCATGTCATTGGGTTTGATAGATTGAAAGATGAGTATTCTGCATGTCCTGATTTT
>MKEJ01011109.1:0-16113 GCA_001753735.1 Embelia ribes
AAAAAAAGAAAGAAAAAAAATTGATTAAAATATTAATTTTAATACAACTAATTGGAAAGAGAGAAAAAACCACATATGAGAGGACAGAATTTGATTTTAAGAAATAGCTTTTGGTTCTCTATATTTGGAGAACCATTTTTTTTATTCTTTATTTTAAAAAAACTCTAAGTAATCTGATGCATTCTAAAAAATAGACATTATCTTCAATTTGGTTACTTAAAATAAGAAAAAGATCATTTTTAGGTAATGAGATGCAAGTGCTCAAATAGCTGAATGCCAAATTTAATGAACTTTACAGATACTGTTGGTCCGAACTAGACAAAACAAAATAGTCAAACAAAAGTAGATATCAACTATTGCTCAACATATAACAAAAAATCTTAGGTCAAAAGAAACAACACCAACGCCTTAATTTGACAAGTATATTGCAATTTCTCTCCAGATGTACATTGCAATATTGTCCCATACCCCACAAAAAAAACAACCTAGAAAGATTCAATCGGACTGTTTAACTGAACCCAGCTTCCACAGAACTCTCAAGACATCACAACAAAAAAAGGGCTCACTCGTGCAAGGCCAAGAAAATGTATTTTCATAGCAGACCATCAGAGTTCAAATCCTCCTAGCAGAAAGACTTGCCCTACATGAAAGAACGTCTTTCTTAATGTTCTACCCTCACAAGCCAAAAGCCCTGGGTCATGGCAAAAATAATTGCTTCTTTGGTAAAACCAAAATTCAGAGGCTTATCATATCTTGAAGATGGCCTTTAGCTTCACAAGCAACCTCCATTCATCCATAGACACGTCATCCTGCAAAAAATTCAATTACAGTAACAAGAACAACTCATAAGTCATCGCAATTTTAATCATAAGAGCAACATAATACCAAAGCATCCAAAATTATTATGGCATGAAATGTACTTATTGCTTAAAAGACCATGAACTTTAGTGAAGTTAAATTGTCAAATGTTGAAATCGCTGAAATTGAGCCAAAAGCATCAAAACATTATATAAACAGGGCTAATCTGGGTAAAAAAAAAATGATGTATGAAAAAGCCATCAATCTCATCCCATCCAATATCATTACTGCCGAATCTCATGTGTGTTCCCTGTCCCATCCTTCTTGAATTTCTTCCATTTTTTTTCTGAAATATATGAATATGGCAGCTAAAGCTGATAAATTCAACTTTCAAGTTACGCATCTTTTGCATCCTGTTTTCACCCTCCAGAATCGCAATGAGTGACCTTCAAAAGTTATATTATTTTACAGAATCCCAGATACCTTCATCTCACATTATTTTACAATTTCTGGAGTATTTTTCTTTTAAATTATTTCCATGTAAAAGCTCATAGTGATATATTCGAATTTCATGTTCATTAAAAAAATAAAATTTTAAGCATCAACTTTCACCTTCCCATTGAGAAATTTTCAACATTTAATACTCCATTTATAAATCAAATGCTTCATTGTATTTACAAGCAACTATAAGAGCATTCAGACCATTCCTTCTCATTTTCAAGAAACCCATTTCTCATACAAAATTAAAATAGGTCACACCAGACTTTCTAAAAATTCAAAAATAATAATATACAAAAATAATAAATTCTACAAAAAAAATTTCCAATAATTGGAGTATTTGCTTTATTTTGTTGCAAAAAAAATATTTTTTAATAGAGAAATTGTGAATAGTAACTTTCTCAATAGAGAAATTTACTATTGCATTTTTAGAAATTTTTCTGAAAATAGAAACGTTGATGTGAGATTTCTCCCCAAGATTTCCCATTCTAGAAATTAAAGGGGGGAGAAATGAAGGTTTAGAATGACTGGTGTGAATGCCCTAACGAATATAGGTATCATCAAAATCATGATTTCGACAAACCATGAAAGTAAATTATAGCATTAAACAGTAAGAACCCTTACCCGATAATTAGCTTTGAGTAAATCAATAGACCTCCGAGAGATACGACTCACGAGCTCATCTTCTTCATCGAAATGCCTGCCAAACATCTTTTGTTGTTCCTCCGCGTTGGTACCAATAATCTGCCAAGGAAAAAGTAAAGAATAATTAGCTTTGATCAACAACCAAGGCATGTAATCCTTGCAATATTTTCTAAGAACGACATATAAAAGGTTCAAAGTAGATGCATGGAACTATAAAATCATTTCCAGTTCTTTTCTATGATATTGCATTTTCATTTTCTCAAGATTTAGGTGGACATGATCCACGGATTTAAAGCTCTACAGAAGGATAGGGGTAATACTGGATTGGAAGATCATCGAGTATTTACATCTACCAGAGTACCTATATCCTTGAGAAGCTAGAATCGTGATGAAAGTAGGAATTTCAGCTTCAAAACTAATATAAATCACAATTTCAGTAAATATGTCCTCTTGGAATTTACTTAATTAACTTCTACACGGGGCATGCTGGTCTAGAGAATTGTGGAACATTTAAATCTGGAGTGGAACTCCTTCCTATGAGAAAAATCCATTTTCAAGAAGTTAAAATCTCGCATAAACAAATAGCTTAAAAACTTTTAAATCACAACTTATGAGAATCTGCCTATAAGCATTACCTAATTTACTTGTACTTCTTATGATGAGATCATATAATTGTATGTTCCTTCTCTAGATACTGACGGATATAAGAGAGACAGATATGGTTGAAAATATCATGATGTAATGTTGTAGAGTTATGCATCCTTTCTTGAAGTGGCCAAAATAAGTGTCAGTTGAGATCCTACCAATGCTACTCCATGTTTGGAACGAAGGTAACTTCTGAAATATTTCAACATGTTTTGGTAGGTCCATAACTAGTAAATCAGTCAATCAGCCTATTCATAAGGGTCTGGACGATTTAACAGAGGGGCACTATAGCATAAGCATTTGGAAATTGCCGTTCCATCGTGAAAACTGATTTGAATATTGTGGAAGATAACATGGGCAAAAAAACTGGATTCCAGGCTCCAGCACAGGACAGAAGCTGAAGAGAAGGGTGACAGACATACCTTAACCGCCACCGCTTGTCCCCCCTTCTTTGCATAATCAACAGATTTGTGATTATTCTCAATGGACGCAATTCGACCAATATCAATGAAATCCCTCGAAGGTATACAAAGTGGAGTACCCACCTGTGTAATTAAGTTCAAATAATCAGATACCATAGACTCAACCTCTTGCAAAAATAGTAATTAAGTTCAAAAGTGAAAAATTACACACACAATGTAACTGATCTATAACCCAAAAACAGAAATGCTAGAATTTATCTTCTGCATATTGATTCCAGACGTGAGAAGATAAACACACAAAGAAAATAGTGAAAATGCATTTTAGTTGTCAAAATGCATCATACCCTGCGTTGACAAAATTAAAATCATTAAACAGATGGGATGGTAATTTAACAAGCACAATCCACTCCCATGCGATAGATTCAGGATGCAGAAAAAAATATAGCACCAAACAAAAAGGACTCAAAAGTAACAAAGGAGCAATTTAACTAATAAGCAGTCAGTGAATGCGGAATGCAAATTAAAAAACAAAGCATTCAATGAGCAAATCAAAAAACGAAACAGAACCAAGTAGTAATTATTAACTACCGCTTTTTGTAAGTTTCAAAAAAATTTGAAACATACCTTAGCAATGCCTTCAACAACTTCAACCCCCAAAACAATGGGGTCCTTCTTATTGAAACAACAGCCCTTAGCAATCCGGAGAACGCATGGAAAGACCGCTTCATCTGCAGCTTCCTTCTTCTTTTCTTCCTTTAGGTTGTCAATGTAGGCCTTAAACTGATCGAACAAGTGGTATATGATATCTGCCATAAATATCTTGACACCTGCTTCATCAGCAAGTTCCCTGGCCTCTGGCGTCACTTTGACATCAAAGGCCAAGATTGTTGCATATTCCTTTTTCTTCTCAAGCATGACACTAGCCTTCATGACGTCCTTCTTGTGCACAGGGCCTATGCTTATGCCACTAACAGGTATATTTACAGCTGGAGATTTTAAGAACTCCAGCAGTGCTTCCAATGAACCGAGAGTGGAGGCCTGAACACAAACACCCTCACCAGTTTTATCTATTCTGCTCAACACTGACTTCATATCTTCCATGGCTGATTCCTTAATATCATCTATATCATCATCAGGCCCCACTACGTACAGACCGGTGCCGGCAATTGCATGTTCAAGTCCCTAGGTAAGGTCAAACGATAAGATACAATAAATGTTCCCCGTGAACCAAGCAAAGGCATATAAAAAAGAAATCCAGAGTCACCTAGCAATTGCATATTACAAGTAGTATGGCTGTAACTTTAAAGGATGAGATAACAACAAATAGATATATAAGAAAAAGAGGTGGCACAAAAACAAATTCGCTCCTCAAAATTAAGCAGCACAAAACTAATACATGAGTTTAAAAAGAATCAGACGAATTAATAGTTTTGAATGGCCACAATTAGAGTTCCTGATAGCTTACCCTTTTTTGGGGGCAATTGCCTGATAGATAAGCATCTATTTCATTTCAACAAAATATAGATACAAAAGTATGTAAAAATCCTTGTATACTAACTCACCTGTGCAGTAATCTTGATACCCTGGGCAGCCTTAATTTCTTTATGATGCAAATAAGTTCCCTGTCACAAAAACACATCAACAGTTCATTGCTAGACCACCAAAAACAAAAACAAAGTTAATGCAGACAAGTTTCCGGTCCATTAACTAGTGCATGATATCTTATAATTTTTTCTCTCTTTATGAGCTTCCACTAGCCATCAATGCAGATTACTGTGTATCTTCAATCCCATGTGAAACAAGGTTGCCATAATCTACCTCCCTAACCAATTGTAACCACATGACAGTCTCATGTGAAGCAAGGTTGGCATATACAACAGCACATGCCCAGATTTCAATTCACCATTTTCCCACAAAAATACCACAAGTTTCAAAAAATGCAAACCTATGTAATTTCTTTAACTGCAGACAGTATAGATACAAGACTGTAACAGACTCTTCGAACAGAACAAGGCAATTTATGAAAAGAAATGCATGGTTTATGATGGGATATACAGAGAAAGAAACAGCCTCAACATATTGCTCACATAACTTCTAAATTTCATATGGATTACGACAAGATAATAAACATTAGCCTCTAAATATGAGAGCAAATCTGATCTATGAAATAGGATTGCTGAAACAATAACCTGCTTTACAAGAAGTACTAACACAAAAAACTAGCAAAAATAAAATGGAAAGCCAAATGGACGAGCAACACCGAAAAACAATCAGATACAACTCCCCTCCAACCATAACATCAAGCTCAGCCTCCACAAGATGTCTAACATTTCTCAAAAAGGGAAACTAAAACCGATCATACCTTAATGCGCAGTTCTTTCATTGGATGGGGTGTTAGTAAAGCTCGAATATTGGTCACAATAGGTCCCTGTCAATAAAAATCATACCTCAGATTTTGATGAACATAATATTTTGGTCCAGAGCAATATAAAAAATTTATATCTAAAATTACCTGCATACCGCAAACAACTATCTGATCTCCTTCATGAAGAACGCCATTAACTAATACAACATCAATGGTTGTCCCGTGGCCTTCAACAACCTTAACCTCCAAAACCGTACACTGAAAAACAGTTCAAAGTTTAGTTCACTATTAATATCTCCCACAATCTAGGCACAATATCGAATCAAGTCTCAGATCTTCTAATACCTGTACTTCATTACTGTAAGTAAGTTTTTCAACCATTGTCTTCTGCGTCCATTGAACCAACCACAACAACATATCCGGTACACCTTCGCCACTGTTTCAAACACAATCAAACGCATGGCACTCGTTATAAAAATTCCATCTTTGAATGAATATGTTCTGCAGTATAGTAAACCAACAATGAGCTGGACTTTGATCACAAAATACCTGATAGCACTTGTTGGTATAATACTGTAAGTGTCTCCCATATCTTTGTTCTTGTAGTATAATTCAGTGTTTAATCCTTGTTCTTTAAATTGCGTAACAATCTGAAATGATTAGCTCAAATGATTAGCAACGGTAAACTCTAAGAAGGCCCAAGTTACGTAAAAAAAAATATTCAAGAAAAGATGAGAAATTAATAACCTGAGTAAGCCTCATGTTGAACTCAATCTGGACATCTTTATTTTGTTGCTTCATTGCCTTAACAATAGGTGCATTCTTGCAAGTTTTCCACCCATAGAGTCTATCCACCTGCAAATTGTTAAATCCACAACGCACAGTCAACCACAACATTAACAAGGGAATAAAAGCCATAACAGAGGGTAATACTTAACTATAATACTGCAATATTATATCTACCTTATTCAAAGCGACAATGAATTCAGTGTTCCTCATTTTCAGGAGATTGAGAGACTCAATGGTTTGTGGTTCCAAGCCGTGCATTATGTCAACAACCAGAATCGCAATGTCACAAAGACCTGAACCCCTAGACCTCAAGTTTGTGAAGGATTCATGTCCAGGGGTATCAATAACCAGTAGACCAGGAACCTTTAGCTTTGCATCAGCTTTGAGTTCCTTGGTTCTCTCTCGTATGTTCTCCGCTGGGAAGTATGTTGCACCAATCTGCTGAGTAATTCCACCAGCTTCACCTTCCTGAACATTAGTTCCCCGAATACAATCAAGAAGTTTGGTTTTACCAGTATCCACATGGCCCATGATGCAGCAAATTGGGGATCTGAGGTTACTCTCACCATCATTGGGCTGAGAATTTGGATTTGGTGTACCCTTCTTTCCCACTGGATCCTTCTGCTTCTTTTTCTCAGTAACCACTTTCTCGGGCTGGCTTCCTTTATCTTCAACCTCCTGTGATTTAACAGCTGGCTTGGGAGCAACAACTTTTTTCTCAAGCTCAGGCTCAGATTCAGACTCTTCTTCGTCAGCAAAAGCACTTTTACCAGGCAGTTTGAGATCAGCATCATCCCAACTCTTTGCATCCCACTCATCCTCCTCCTCCTCCTCCTCCTCCTCCTCCTCCTCAACTCCATTCTCTTCAACCACACTTGAAGCTTCGGTTGTCTCCTCCATGCTCACCGTATCCATTTCTTCAACCCCCTCAGGTTCAATAGAATCCACCTCAATCACATCTTCTTGCTTGTTCTCCTTCGCTTCTAAGCTTTCCACAACACTTTCTGAGGCCACACCGTTACTTTGAGATTTGCGTTGTTTTGATTTCTTTGTTTCATACTTGGGTCGCTTTGTGGGGGCATCCGCAGCATCACCAGTAGGGAGGGGCAAACCACCTGCATTGGCAAGTATTTGGTTCCTCATTGCCTCTCGTCGCCTAGCTTCTTCCTTTTGTTTCCCTGTTAAAAGTTTTCCTTCCAGTTTCTTCTTCAAGAGTTTCTCCTTTTCCCTTTCCTTCTTCGCACGCTTTCTCTCTTCCTCAAGCCTTTCCAGTTCCTCTAGCCGCTTCCGCTCTTCCTCCTCCTTTCTCAACTTCTCCTCTTCCTCCCTCTTCTTTCTTTCCTTCTCTTCATTTAACCTCGCAAGCCTCTCCTGCATCTCTCTAACATGCTTTGGGACTTTTTTATCGGTTGCTTTACTCTTGGTTTCATTCTTTGTCTCTTCTTGTTTTGCTTCGTCAACAGGTGCAGCTGCAGCAGCTGCTGCGGCCGCCTTTTTCTCTTTCTCCTTCTCCTTCTTCTTTTTCTTCTTCTTTGCAGCAGCAGTCTCCGCACCTCCCTCTTCAATTTCCTTTTCAACTCCAGCATCGGCCATCTCATCTGGCTGAGGTTGAATCTGATCTTTGTCTTCCAGTTGAGGAGCCGGAGCCGGAGCTGATTTTGAAGTGGAAGGCCCGTCACCAAGCTCTGCCAGAATTTTGTCCAGGTCATCCTCCTCTTGAGCAGTCCTTCCACTCTTCTTTTTCTTCTTTTTGTTCTTTGAAGTTTCAGGCACATCCTCGGACACCTGCTTGTTATTCTTAGAACTCTCAGCTCCATCGTTACTGGTGCCTATAACAGGCTGTTCAGTTTCAAGCAGCTCTTTTGATTCAACAATTGCATCAAAAGCATAATTATTCTTCTTTTTGGAAGACTTCTTCTTACCAGAAAATTTAATAACAGATGCATCTTCATTCTCATTTTTATCTGCCCTATCGGCTGAGGCAGAGACAGGCAGATCCTCTTCATTTTCGTCATCAATCAAAGCTGTATTAATCAAGTTACTGCTTTTCTTTGAAGACTTTGAAGACTTCTTCTTACCAGAGAATGTAATCACAGCATCCTCTTCCCCTTCTTCCTCATCCAGATCGTCAAGCCCGCCAAAGCTAGATCCCGCGAATGAATTAGTATCACTTTTCTTATTAGAAGACTTTGACGATTTCTTTTTCCCTGAGAAGTTCATAACGGGATCATCATCATTATCAGAATGTAGTTCAGAAACTAAATTATCAACCTCTCCATCCTCATCCTCGTCATCAGCAATTGCACTAAAAGCAAATGAACTACTACTGCTCTTTTTCGACTTTGATGACTTCTTCTTCCCCTTAAAAGCTACTTCCACTTCTTCCTCATTGCTGGCACCATCATCTTCATCACGAGTTACACCAGATTCATCCTCCTCCTCTCCAAGTAACTCGAAACTGGACGCTGCAAACGCATTGTTACCCCCACCCTTCTTTGACTTCTTTTTCCCAGCAAATTGCACAACATGCACATCCTTGTCCTCTTCCTCAACATTCTTATCATCTAAAATCTCGTCCTTGGGTTCAAAATTCTTAACGCCACCCTTCTTCCCTTTCTTTTTCCCACCAACTGGGGCGACACTCTCTTCCGAAGCTGCCTGTCCCTCAGACAACTCTGTCCCTATCCCATACTCATCATCATCAATCACCATTGCCTTTTTCTTAGATTTCCCTCCCTCGCCCTGTGGGGCAGCTGTATCGTCATCTCGAGCAGTAGGCTTCTTTCTCCCCATTCGGATTCAGTTATTTCGACTAATGAAATAACAAAAAGAATATTCCAGAAACAAATAGGATAGGCCTTCCAAAACCCTCGACAAATACAACACTGCACCAAACGACGACAAAAATAAGAAGAGTCGCAGATAAATCAACACAACAAATATCTACTCCAAACAATTGTATTGGATTCATACACTCCCTATGAAAAATGAAATTACCAATGAGTTTAAATTTTTTAGACAGTCGGTAGAAAATCTTTTTATTCCACCAAATCTAGATTGAACGTCAACTCATAAAAAAATCATTAATGACATGTTTTAAACGCACTAATGGAGAGCTGTCGCTCAGCCAGACCCAATAGCATAAAAATACTCAATGAAATTAAACTCTTCAAGAAAGTTACTAACCTAAATTGAAGAGTGAATGAGAATAAAATCATGACAGCGAGTATAGGAATATAATAATTCAGAAGATACAAAGCATTATACCATGCTTTAACGATTAGGCATAAATTATTTTGAAAGATAAAACCAAACACAAGAGGAAACAAGAGCACACCTTCCAAAACCCTAGACAAACAACAATACCCTAATAATCATCAAAATAAAAATTGGAACAAACAAAATCAACAAAGCCTGTAACTACACCAGCGTATAAGCATTGGAGTCATTCCACAAATCTACACGTGCAAATCCTAAATCTCTTCAGATCCTTAGTGATTACTACCTGGGAATCAAGAGAGGATGTAAACAAGATGATACTGGTGTCCGCATCAGTAAATCATGGAAAACTCCCTGTATACGTGTGGGAGTAATCTGCCAATTCTGTGTCTATATGTGTTTCGCCTTAAAAAAACTGTAATATCGATAACAAAATCAAACACAAAAGCTGCATGAAAACAAATGAATAGATACATAATAGTATAATAATATTCCAAAAACCAAAAAACAAAACAAACAATTATCAAAAATAAGAACAGAAACAGATAGACTAACAAATATACAAAGTCATCAAACATGCTTTCTTTCTTGGCAATTATAAAACATGGATTTCGTATATCCAAGACAGTTCAATGCCGATTCTAGATCTTGTTAGAAACCTAACAATCACATACCCTGCAATCAAGAGTACATGTATACAAGATTGTACTGATGCATATGTAAATAAACCATACAAAAGCTGTGTGTATATAAATTTGAGTGAAATCTCATCTGCGTGTAAATGCATTTCTCCTAAAAAGCAGCAAACATAAAACAAATAACAAACATTTTGGAACCCTTGACGAAAACAGCCATACAATGATCAAAAAAGAAAGGCACAGATAATCAACACAATTCTGGTTTATACACATAGTAAGACATCGAATTCAAAGATTCAAATTCCAATATACTGATTTTAAATCTGGTTAGAAACTTCATGTAATCTGCAAATCCATGTGTCTATACGCGCTTCAACTCAGAACAAATCAGTACTTTCGAAAATAAATCAAACACAAAAACAACAGAACATAGAACAATATTAATAACACAAAACAACAAAAAAGCTCAAAATGAAAACAGTTGCTGAAAAATTAACAAAAATTAGATCCATACACAGCGTAAGGCATCGAATACATATAATCGAGATCAAAACAGCATAAAATTGAATAAAACAAACTATAAATCTCGATAATTGTTAAACAGCTACATACCCTGGGGATCAAGAGATGCTCATAAGATAAAACGAGCTGCGTGTGTATATAAATCGCCAAGATAAGTTGGACTGGAGGAATATAACACGCCGAGAGAAATAGAGAGAGAGAGAGAGAGAGAGGATTGGCACGGACTGGGAGAAGAGGTTGTAATAAGCGTGGGATTCTAGGGTTGGGTTAGTAATCGGGTCGGGTTTGGAATCCGGGGCCGTTTCCCGTGTTTGATTATTTGAGCTGTTTTGTACTTTTAACCAGCGTGTTCTCGTGGAGCATGAGTTTGCTTCGGTTTCATATCGAACTGAATACAAACAATATATCGGAATACATCATTATAAAATCGAATTGATCAAAATATGTTTTAAAAAATAAACTAATATAAATCGAAAAAAATTTGGCTCATCTTGGTTTGGTCCCAAACCGAATTACAAAGAAAATAAAAAACAAAATTTCTAGAATGTTTAGACTGGTGTATCTATCGTGATTCGTAACCCTAATTAAAAAAAATAAAACTATTTCAACCAATAAAATTAATATGAAAACCGAACCGATATAACCGAAAAATCGTGGAACCGAAATAAAAAAAAAATGGGCTAAACATGGGCTGTTAATTGGAGATGGCTCTTAACTAATTTTACAATGTTGGTCTAATTTTCAAATATTATGTGTACAGTAAAAATTAAATTTTTTTTTTTTTATCATTGTAACAAATTTAATTTAAATCCAACCATATAAAAATTTAGATAGAGATAGGATGTCTCCCCTTGTGAAAATATAGAGTTGTAATCTCGGGCTCGCAATTGATTGATTTGGATATAAAGTGACATAACAAGTAATTTGGGAGAAAACCAACATAATAAATAACTTGGAGGTATTGAGGGGGCTGCCCATAATATATAGAGAGAGAGAGAGAACGGATCAGGGAATAAAAAATTTTACAAAAAATCTTACAAATTTTTTAGGCTGTTGGATCTGCAGCGATCAATGGCTAGGATATATGAGAGAGAAAGTGGAGAGAGAGGATACATTCGAACCGTTAATCGCTGCAGATCCAACGGCTTAAAAGATTTGTAAGATTTTTTGTAAAATCCTTTATGTCTTGATTCGTTCCCATATATATATATATATATATATAATGCGAATGTGATGCAATATTTACAAGCTCATTCAACAATATCCGATTTAGCAAATGTTAAATCGGATATTGTTAAAGGAGCTTGTAAATCGAATATTGTTGAAGGAGCTTGTAAATATTGCATTACATCCGTATTGTGGATGAACGTCTATTAGTATATAGATCACCCTTTCGAATTTGTTCCAATTAAGAAATGAGATTATTAAAAAATTTCGGTTTTATTCGAAGAATCTCTCTTGTCATAAAGCGAGCGCTTCGGCCAACCAGGACCAGCTTAGAGCTTGCCTAAGTTTATCTGCCTGTGTCCTTGATCTATCACCTTCAATTTAGACCGGTTACTACCTCTTCAATTATTTCTCATTTTCTTTCCCCATTGATGCAGATAGGAATTAGCGGTAAAGCTACTTTCTCTTTGTGGATACGTAATCACACTGCTCCACGTGTTCATCTTTGCTCTCTCCACCAGTGAACACAGTTTTCGTGTGACTAATAAAATAATTTTGGTCCACCTCATGTTTGACAAATTTTCATCTTGGTTTCTCTCACTTATCAATTCGACCTATAAACAATGATTCTTTGCATAATTCTGGTATTCAATCCTGATTATACTTTTAATTAGCCTCAGATTGCTTGTCAATCCTAACTTAGAGATCTCAATGGACCAATTTGCCCAATTCACACATGCCCATTGAACTCAAAAGTCTCCTCCCCATGGTATTCAAATCTAAGGTTTTCCACGTAATTTTCATTTTCTGAAAACAAAGGCTTCTTTTATTAATACTAGTCATCATGACACTAGTCTTACGTATGCAATTCAATCTATGGTATTAAATTTGAAAATAATCATCCGCATTGTGATTGAAAGAATGTAAAAAGGAAAAAAGTAAGATTAAGAATTAGAACGAACAAAAAATAAACATAATTTGTATTTTGCATAAATCAGAAAACATAATCATCTACAAAAGAGGCCAATTCACCGTATGGCCCAACCACTGTGTCGTCTAACAGTGATTGGCTGACAGCGCAAAAGTTAGACTGCCGGAACAAAAACTGAATAATCCTTTATTGGAGAAAATAAATTGATTTTTCTCATTAAAAAGTGATTATTTTTCTCTATCTTTTTCTTCGGTCTGGGTTAAAACAGGAGACCAAAGGTTCTAAGCAGTTCTATTTTTCTTATATGTGTGAGAGGGAGTCGAAGAAGGGGTAGTTGGTGAAAAGATTGAGTATGGTTTGTGGTAAACGTGGGTAAAAGTTTAGCAACTTAGTGGATATTTTCCCCCCTTTTTATGAGTTACCTTAATTTGGAATTTGAGGGTAATTTGGGCATACTGAAGAATGGATACAGCCTCGTTAATTTCCAAGGATCACCTTTATTATGTAGAAGATGAAATTTAATCTCTTTGATTGTTTCTTTTTCCACGAGACACAATTTTTTATCTACTTCTTTGACAACATATGTATCTCCCTATCCCTACTCTAAAAAGGAGATTCTATTATTTTATTCTATTATAATGGCAGCCTTTGAAGTTAAATTGTTTTGATTCGAAAAAGTTGCAGCTGAACTTGTGCGAAAGGCCAAATTGCGAGTAGAAACTCTATGAATGTAGTTCTATTTCGAGACGCTTTCATTCTCCAACCAAAGTAGAAATTGAAAGATACAAATTATCTATCATTGATGAAGGAAATTTGAGTTACAAGTCATCAACGCATGCTCACTTCTGAAGATCAAATACGTGAACAATTTTGATGGAATATTTGTAGACATGCAAATTTTCTAACCCATAAAAATAGACCACGTATCTTGAAACCCAATTAAAAAAAAGACCATTTAATTATTTTTATTCTTTAGATTAATATAAGATAATTAATTATTATATTGGTCACACATCTATTTGAAAATAAAAAAATAAATAAAGAATAATTATTTTATAAATTGATTTATCTCATAAATAAAGAGATAATCATTTTAAAATATTAAAGAGAATTATTTATTCTCTTACGGTAGTAAATCAAAGAAAATATGGCAAAAACACATTCTCTTGTCATATTTACTCCTCCTCCACCACTATAAATATAAGGCCATGTAAACTACGAGAACTAAGACTGTAATAAACCAAAAATGGGACTGAAAACTAATTACGAAGCTCCCAACCCTACGTTCTTTTTCTTTTCATCATTCTATTTCTTTTCAAGCAGAAAGAGGGTGTGAGAGAAGAAGAGAAGTTGGCCACACAAAACCCAATGGGTCGTTGAGAAAGATTGCCTCAATTCATGATCTAAAGATGGATTTGAGTTCATCTCCCCGTTCTCATCGTGTTGAGGAAAGTTTCATCTCCTAACTTTTTGGGTTTATTTATACCCGTTCAAGCCCTAATCAACCAAAACCTATTCTAAAGATTGATTTATGTTTAAATTATCGTTATTAATGAAATTCTTTCTCAAATGTTCATAGGATTCATGGTTTGATTGGTAAATTCTAGAGTTGTGATGTCTAGGGTTTCATCTATGAGTTTTCCACATCTCTGAGTTTTCCATCTGACTATTTGTTTTAAAAATATGATTAAAATATTGAACTGTTGTACAAAAGTTACCATTCTTCATACATGGCTCTAAGACTTAAATTGGAAGTTATTGTCGTTGATCTATGTATTGTCTTAACGATATATAGTGGTATGTTGTAGGCCTTGGAATGTTAGTCAGGGGTTCATTGTGATAGTATTCAACTTAGGCATCTAGAACATACTCATACAAGTTTTGATTGGTTGCGGGAATGAGTCATCATTGTAGGCCTTCGGGGTATGTTAATCCTAAGGCTTGAAGATCTGTATTAGACCATGGGAGCAAGTGGTGCTTCATGGTTATCTTACACCATGGGTGTGAGTGGTGCTTCATCTTAGGTGCTAGTTGTCGGAAAGAAATTTAGGCTATAACAGTTAGCACTCCTTTTAACCAGGTTCTTATAGTAGTACTCAGGATACGGAAGGCTATCCACAAAGACTTTATGCATAAAGCCTTTGGAGGATAGGTATTCTGAGCTATTTGGTTGCTCGTGCTGATGGATTTGTATTGAGTATTGGTTGTACATTCATTTGTAATCATTGAGAACATGTACATTTGTAGGACAAGATGCTACATGTACTTTATTTTTTTCCAATAATTCAATATAATTGACTCATTATCTGACTTGTACCTGTTTGGTTATTTTTCTTTGTTAATATGTTTCTTTTATAAAATGCCAAGCAGGATCAGGTACCAGGGGTCATGGGAACTAGGCCTAGGAAGGTGTCAAAGCTTACTCAGGAGTCGTGATTTCTTTTATATTTAGTTATTTCTTTATGTTTAATTAGACAGTTGTAGGCCTATGGCCGAGTTTACTTTATTTATCATATCTAGAATAAGTTGTATGGCCGGAACTATGATAATAAGGCATAGTGGATTTGGATTTGGTGATCAATGGTTATCAATAAAATTGAAGTTGAGAGATGTTCTTAATGATAATTTTTGTCTTAAATGTTGGATATATAGATAGTAACATGCTCGGGTTGTTTAGAATTCAGGGCATTATAGTTGGTATCAAAGTTCAAGGTATACGATAACCATGGGAGTTGTAGGTATTTTGGTCTGTTGGGTAGGAAATCTCAAGTGAGTTGTGTTTAGAAGGTTGGGGTAGACATTTAGGAACTTGACTGCTTTGGATGTTCTTGTGTAACTTGTGTGCTTTGTTTGCATCAATCCATATCGCATTGTTTTTAAACGCGTATTTTATATTTAAAAACCAGTAGCCCATTGTGATGGATGCCAACGTTTAATTCTATGTTGGATAGGCAGGGGACACCCTATAGACCCAATACGTATCTATGTTAGCAGACGAAATTAACGATAAGCTATTAGGGACTTATATATATAGTTTCCCTTTCTTCACATGATGTGAACATGTGATTGATTTTGATTGCTTTCTAGGGATTGATTCTATATTAACAAGATGTGGTGGATGCGGTCATAAGGAACGTTTGAGTGGTATGAATTACAAAGACTGAATACAACTATGGAGAAACTAAAACTTGGGAATTTGTGAACTAAATGGCTTAGTTGAATTATGTATTAGAGATTTGGAGAGTGCATATGAGGCATATTGAGACATAGGGTTCAAAAGAATTAACAGGTAGTGGACCACTTGAAGGTGATTCATATAAGGCCCCAAAATTTTTCGCCAACACTGTAGCAACACTGTAACACCTTTGTACAGTATTGAACAGTGGTATAACGATGTAAATTAAACATCTGTGCGCTGGAAAATTTTTTCTGATTCAGTAAAGAGACGGTATTGGTGTAATTGAGATGTATCAT
>MKEJ01011117.1:0-10469 GCA_001753735.1 Embelia ribes
ACTATATTGTAGTTTTGTGTTGACTTGTGACTGTTCAGGATATTATTGTTGGTTTTTGGTTGGTATATTATGGTTTTGGGTTTGTTGTATCACTCACACCCTCGGGTTCCGGGTGCGTGGGATCCGGGGGCGTGACATAATTACTAAGTGTAATATATGTTTGACAATGTAATGAGTGTTGATAACATATTTGGTGAGGTTAGAATTTAAAATGATACATAGTAACTTTTCTGAATAACAATTTACGAATAGCAATTCGATATTTTGGGCATAACTCATAAACCGTAAATCCGATTTAGGCTTATAATATATGGTTGAAAAGATATTTCAAATTTCTACGATTTTCGTACTTTGACCAAAAGCCATTTCAAGGTAAAATAAGGTGCAAAATCTATTTTTCTGCACTAGGTCGCATTTCTAGGAGTTGGATGGATCGAATATCAATCAAAAAGTAAAAAATCCAACCTGAAAGGTATAGTTCGATCGATCGAACTACTAAAATTCTAAATTTTATATTTTTACGCGTAGGGCGAAATAAACATTAATTATAATATAAAATCATGAACCAATAGATGAAAAAGAGAGGGGGAAATCTTGAGCTAAGAAACCTCAATTTTTTATGATTGATCAATCCGTTTGGCGATCCAAACGTGGATTCGAATTCTACTATTAATTCTTGTCGTGTTAAGGTAAAGTTCTCATGAATCCATTCCGTGTCTCTTTGATTCCTAACAAACCCTAATTGTATAAATCGATATGATGAGACTTAATTATTCAATTGAGAGTGAAATATTTATGTTTTCTGTGTAGGTGATTCGTTTCCGTCTATGTTCGAAGAGGAAAAAATCTAGTGTTTCGTTTCGGTATCTTTTCGAGAAATCTTCTACGCACAATCACAGATGCAGTTAGGATTACTATCTTTGTAATTAGAATGACAAGTTGTTATGTTTGTTTTAATGTGTGTGATTTGATGTATTTGTTTATGTGCCTTAATTGTGTGATAAAGCTGCATATTATTGGGTGATTAGTAGAATTGAGCATGAGCATGAGACATGTGTTATTATGATGTAAAAACAAGTTTTGAACAATAAAAACTAAATGTGTTTAACTTTTAAAGGGTTTCGTGGAATGGCCCTCTAGTTTACAAAATATAGTGTCGTGGAATGGCCCTATTATATTATATTTTAAAATCTTTATGCGTAAAGTCATGGAGAGATGGTATGTCTCATGATATGAGTTAAAATGTGTAATAAATCATGTAATTGAGAATTTTATGTAAAGTTATTTTTCTTGCGATGTTTTATTTTATGGAGTATAAAATATTCAATTGTGTAACATAATTACTTGAGATTCCAAGTTCGCAGATTCATTAAATCTAACTGTCTGTTTGGGTTATTTGCTCTTGTATTTTACTCCGTACAGGTACATCTATTGGTGAATCACGTACGCAGGGATAGAAGTTGTGTCGAAGCTCACTCGGGTAGTGGAGTAGTGTTCATTATTTTTCTAATATTAATTGTCTTTCTTTTCAAGTTGTTGGCCATCGAGCCAAGATGATATTTTGAGATGTTAATATTTTCAAATAAATGGGAAAATTGTTTTAGCCCGAAGTTAATGTTATGCACAAATTATTAAGACATTAGGTGTTTTTTTAGTGAGTTGCGTCTAGAAGTTGGGTTGGCATCTAGGGACTTGGATGCCTTATATATACGTATGTGCCTTGTATGTTATTGAGTGCTTCAATCCATGAGTTGCATTCTTTTTCAGAATTTTTCTTTTAATTCATGTAAAAATCGGCGATAGGTTGGATGCGACTATCGATGTATTAGGTCCATGTTGGCTAGATAGAGGATGCCTTGTTTGCCCAACATGGAGCTTTGTCTGTGGACTAAGTTACCTAACTAATTGTCGTATGTTTTGGTTATCCTGTATTTTTACATAACTTAATACGAACATGTGATTGACTTAAATTGCTCTCTGTTATATATATGCCAGGAAATAGAGGAAGTGGGAGATGTGGTGCTAGCGGTAAATGTGGAGGTAGAGGTGAGCGTGGTGGTGTTAATCTCTCACCATCGAATGAGAGGAGTGTTAATAGATCCGTGCCATAAGAGAAGCAGTGATAATTCCATATCAACCTTTTATAGAGCTAGAAGCATCATTAGAATATAATACCTATGAACCGATTGTTGATGAAGTGCCCAGTAAAGATATTAGCGATAATTTTCTGACAAAGAGTAACCCGGGCAAAGAAGAGGATAGGGAGGAGGTAGTATCTGTTGGCGTCCAAGGTATAATTCCACTCGTCGCATTGCGCCTGGGGCAGTCGATGCAGATTTGGCCCAGTTGATGACATTGATGGGATAATAGAATCAGAAGATGGTTTGCATGGTGCTTACGGGAGTGACGGGGTACGCTAATGAGGTCAAGACTGTAGAAATGCGCACATTTAGGATACAGAATAAGCTGAGTAGGTTTACTAGTGCGACCTTTAAGGATCGAGCTGACCCAATGGAGGCATGATGATTAACAGGGATGGAACACCATTCCTCCACCCTAGGAATCACCAATCCACTTATAATGGGAAGAGTGGCATCGAGCATATTTGTAGGTGACGCATTTGAATGATGGAAGAGCCACTGTATGTTACATAGAGTAGAAGATCTTACTTGGGAAGGCTTTAAGGCTATGTTCTTGGGTAAGTATTTCTCACTGACGAAGCAGCAGGAGATGAAGGAGGAGTTTGTAAAACTGAAGCAAGGGACAGACACAGTAGACGATTATACACATAAGTTTATCGTGTATGCTCATTATTCACCCGAATATGTGGCAACAGTTGATGAGAAGATTTGGAGGTTCCAAAATGGGCTACGTACTGGAATTCGAGCGAATGTGGTGGATGCTGAATGGATGAGGCTAGAAGAAGTAATTGAAAAAGAAAAACGTCAAGAATGGTTGGAAAATGATACCAAAATAATATTTGAGAGAAAAGGAAATGGGAGGTAGCATCAATTGAAAGGACAACAGCAAAAGGGGGAACAATGATAACCCGAGGCAGAGCGGCCAATTCCATTCTAGTGGAGGTGGGCAAAATTGTTCTAGTTGTAGTATGCCAAGTAGAGGTAATGAGAACAGGAAAAGAGGTCGAGATTATGAGGGGTAGAACTAGCAAGGGCAATAGTATCATATCCGCTACAGTGAGAAGTAGAGATCCAAATGGAAAAGGGTGTCACAAATATGGGGACAAAGTACATATGGTTTGTGCTTGCCCTCATATCCAATATAGGAATTATGGGAAAATGGATCACATGCGGGGCGATTGTCATGTTCTCTATGCCTAGGGCTCGAGGGTAGTTTTTATACTACCTGCACAACTGATCGGGTCATTTCAGTCTAGGATGGGATGGGGTAGAAATCAAGGAAATGGCAATTGGGGAATGGGTTCTGTGGCAGCACCAACTCCTCAGACACATCTCTATACATTTACTGATGACACTACAAATCAGGCAGGACCATCTATTGTTCGAGGTACCATTCTAATTCAGCCTTTTTATGCACACGTGTTATTTGATATGGGTGCATCATATTCTTTCATAGCTGCTAGTTTAGTAAAATCCTTGGGCTTAGAGCCAGAATATTCTGATAGTGCTATGTCTATTGATACACCACTGGGGGTTAGAGTTATGCCTCATTTTACGTGTCATTATTATTCCATTCAAATCTCTAGTTGGGAATTCGAGTATGATCTCTTAGTGCTTGATATGAGGGGTTTTGATATTATTCTAGGTATGGATTGGTTGTCGGCCAATCATGCTATTATTGAGTGTGATCATAGATGAGTTACATTATTTGTTGAAGAAGGAATAATTATGCAATATATAGAAGAGAGAAGTATTTTGTATAATCTTGCGAAGCCAATTGGGGATGCCCTTAGATGTCTTCTTACAAATCTTTCGAATTCTGAGATCGAGAAGACTCCATCGAAGTTACCTCTTGTTATTCATGAATTTGTTGATATCTTTCTGAAGGACCTTAGTAGATTGTTGTCATATCGTGAGGTGGAGTTCACTATTGACCTTGTTCCAGGAACACGCCCTATTTATGTAACCCTGTACCGTTTGATGCCTACTAAATTAGAAGAGTTGAGAATTCAAATAGATGACCTGGAGAGTAAGGGATTCATTAAGACAAGTACATCATCGTGGAATGCACCAACCTTATTTGTACAAAAGAAATATGGGTCAATGGGGATGTGCATTGATTATAGGAAGTTAAATCGGGTGACAATAAATAACAAGTACCTGTAACCAAATATTGATAACCTATTCAACCAGTTAAAGGGGTCAAGATATTTCTCAAAAATTGACCTTCATTTGGGATACCATCAGTTGCAAGTTTGAGAAGAGGATGTACCCAAGACTGCTTTTGGCACCCAATATGGCCATTATGAATTTTTGGTTATGTTGTTCGGTTTGATAAATGCACTAGCAGTATTCATGGATTTAATGAACCGATTGTTCAACGAGTATTTGGACAGATTTGTTATCATTTTCATAGGTGACATTCTTGTTTACTCGAAGACAGAGGAAGAACATTGGGAGCATATGCATTTAGTACTATCAACTGTAAAAAGACATCAATTGTATGCAAAGTTATCAAAGTATGTGTTTTGGTTTCAGGAAGTGAGATTTCTAGGACACATAGTGACAGCGAAAAGAGTGGCAATAAATCCATCGAAGAAAGAAGCAGTGTCGAGGTGGGAAAGACCAAAGAATGTGTTTGAGATTTGTAGTTTTTTGTGATTAGTAGGTTACTATCGGTGATTCGTGAAAAATTTCTCGACAATAACATCTCCAATGACCAACCTCATTCACAAAGGGGTCAAGTTTGAGTGGGATGCCAAATGCGAGGAATCATTAGCGAAACTGAAAGAGTTTTTTACTACATTGCCTCTATTGATTATTCCAAAAAGAGGAAAAGGGCATATGGTGTGTTGTGATTTATTGAAGGAAGGGATGGATTGTGTTGTGATGCATATTGAGAGGGTAGTCATGTATGCATCTCGTCAATGAAAAATTCATGAGCAGAACTACCCTACATATGATATGGAGTTGGGATCTGTAGTTTTTGCCTTAAAGATTGGGAGACACTATTTGTATGGAGAGACGTTCGAAGTATTTTCGGACCATAAGAGCCTCAAATATATATTTCATGCAGTGTGACTTGAATATGAGGCAAAAACGGTGGATGGAATATTTAGAGCAATATGATTTTGATTTACAGTACCACATAGGCAAGGCTAATACAGTGCCAGATGCATTGAGTCGTAAGGCTCAATGAACCTTAGTGTGTCTTTTCAATGATGAATGGTATACGCTAAAGACATTAAGCGAGTTTGGTTTGAATTACGTGGAAGGGGAAGATCGGATTTTTTTGTGTGCAATAGTTGCATAGCCTGAGTTGGTTGAAAGAGTAATTAAGTTGCAACAAGGTAATGTAAATCTCAGAAGCTTATAGCAAGAGTTGAAATTGGTAAATCATAGGTTTGGTCCATCAGGGGAAGTAGATAGTTGAGATATCGAGATTATTTGAATGTATCAACTGAGATGAAAGAAGAAGTGTTATGAGAGTTACATCAGTCATGTTTAGCGGTGCATCCATGAGGCAATAAAATATACCATAATTTGAGTTGAACCTATTGGTGGTCGAGTTTGAAGAAGAATATAGTGTAATTTGTGGAATGATGTCTAACGTGTCAATAGAAGAAAGGTGATAGGAAGAAAATGGGAGGTGAGATTCAACCACTTGAGATACCATTGTGGAAGTGGGGGCATATCACAATGGATTTTGTTAGTTGGTTGCTGAAGTCGAAGGGGAAGAGAGATACTATTTGGGTCATCATTGATAGACTTACGAAGTCAGCTCATTTCTTGGCAGTTAAGAAGGAGAATGATGCGGAAATATTATTGCGATTATATGTGAAAGAAATATTTTGGTTATATGGTGCACCTTATTTCATTGTCTACGATCGAGATCCTAAACTTATGTCATAATTTTGGGAAGGAATGATGAAGAGTACTGCATGCCATCCCCAAATAGATGGGCAAACTGAGCAGACGATACAAACTTTAGAGGACATGTGACAATGCATGTGTACTCGATTTTAGTGGTAGTTGGGAGGACCATCTACACTTGGGTGAGTTTGCTTATTACAATAGTTACCACTTGAGGTATGACACCTTTAGAGGTTCTGTATAGGCAACCGTGTAGGTCTCCGATTTGTTAGATGGAGTCATTATTGTTGGGGCCTGATTTAGTGCAACAAACCTCAAAGGTGATTAACGTGATTAAACAAAGGTTAGTAATGGCTCAGAATCATCAAAAGAGTTACGCGGATAAAAGAAGACGCGCATTATCTTTTGACAAGGGGGACCGTGTATTTCTAAAGGTCTCGCCTTTGAAAGGGATAATGTGGTTTGGCAAGAAAGGAAAATTGACACCGAGATTCGTGGGACCATTATAAATTATCGAGAAGGTGGGAAATTTAACATATCGATTGGTACTACTACCTCATTTAGATAATGTGCATCCAGTATTTCATGTTTCTATACTATGGAAATATGAGCCAGACTCGTCGCATGTAATAAATTATTCCGATTTGATAGTAGAAGAAGATGTGACTATTAAAGTACAACTAATAAGGTTCGTGGATCATGGTGATAAAATGTTTCGTGAAAAAGTGATACCTCTAGTTAGGGTACTTTGGAAATTCCATAGAGTAGAGGAATAAACATGGGAACTCAAGGAAGAGATGCAGAGCAAACACCCAGAGTTGTTCATAGGTATGTTTTAAATTCAAGGATGAAGTTTTCTTTTTCGAAGGAAGAGTTGTAAGGTTCTACTAATTATTTTAAGGGTTAGATACTTGAAACGATATGTTTAACAATATAATAAGTGTTAATGAGAGGCTTTATTAGTTTAGAATTTCAAACGACGTGAAGTAATGTTTTTGAATTATACTTTCCGAATAGCAGTTTGGTATTTTTGGCATAATTCTCAAACTATAAGTCCGATTTAGGCCTATACAATACCAATGAAAAGATATTTATATTATCTACAACTTTGTGTTTTGACCAAAGGTAATTCGAAGTGAATAGAGTTCGATCGATTGAACTTCAATCGAAAGTCTAAAAATTTGACCAATGAAGTTCGATCGATCCAAGTAATAGTTGGACCGATCGAACTGTCAAAGTTTATAATGTTTTATTTTCATACGTGGGGTGAAATAAACAAATCTACTATTATATATTCATTAACCAATAGGCGAAAAAGGGCGAAAAAGGGGATTTTGAGCTAAGAAACCTCAATTCTTGGTGATTGATAATTCCGATTGGCGATTTAAACACGGAATCGAATTCTACAATTAATCCTTATCAAGTTGAGGTAAATTTCTCATGGATTCATTTCGTGCCTCTTTGACTCCTAACAAACCCTAGGTGATTGGTTTCCTTCAGTGCTCGGAGAGAGGAAATTCTAAGGTTGCTTTAGTATCCTTTTTTTTTTTTTTGAGGAATCTTCTATTCACAATCATAGGTGGGGTTAGAATTGTTATCTTGGTGGTTAGAACCATGGGTTATTATATTTATATGTGAGTGATTTGATGTTATATGATTATATGCTCTAGTTATGTAATAGAGTTGTTGTTTATTGTTTGATTACGAGTTTGTGTATTCATATGAAATTTTGTGAGAACTAGTTGAGTTATAAGAATTAAATATGTATTTGGATGAACGAAGAACTCCGTGCTAAACTGTTGAGGCAACCTAATTGTGTAATCTTTAGAGGATGTTGACGAATGGCCGTCTAATTTGTAAATAGGGTGTCGAGTGTTGGCCCTAATCTACCATTATATCATTATACTTAAAGAGTATCGAGGAATGCTTCTCTGTAGTATAATATTTAAATCTTTACTCGTAAAGTCATGGGGAGATGGAATGCTCCATGGTGTGAGTTAAAAATGTGAAATAAAAGTAAGGCATAAAAGTGAGTAATATGTTTACAAAAGTGATGAGCTGGTGTTGTGTGGTTATTATGTATTTTTAATATTTATGTGTTGTTACGTGTATGAAGTTTACTATGTCCATATGTGTAGCATAATATTTTGAGGTTCTAAGTACACAAATTCAGTAAGTTTTACTACCTGTTTATGTTATTTATTTTCGTGTTTGTACCCCAAGAAGGTACAACTATTGGTGAACCACACATTTAGGAATAAAAGTTGCGTCGAAGCTCACTTGAGTAGCAGAGTGGTGATCATTTACTTGTCTTTTCAGAATAATACTATTTATTTTCAAGTTGTAGGCCATCGAGTCAAGATGATATTTTGATATGTTAGTATTTTCAAATATATAGGCAAACTGTTTTAGCCCAAAGTTGATGTTATGCATGCATTCTTGAGATATTATGTCAATTGAGATTTATTTATTTCTATTATGTGCCATGTTGTGTGAGTAACGTACTTGAAAAATGTTGTGAAATTCCGAATTGTTACAAGTTGGTATCAGAGCACAGTTTTACAAATTACCTAAGGAACTGTTGGGTGTCAGATTAGGTATCCTTGAGTGAGTTGCATCTAGATATTGGGTAGGCGTCTAGGGACTTGGATGCCTTATGTGTACTTATATGCCTTGTGTCTTTTTGGGTGTTTCAATCCTTGAGTCGCTTTTCTTTTTTGTAAAATATTTTTCCGTGTAAAAACCAATGATAGATTAGGGGAGGCTATCGGCATATTATGTCCATGTTATTAGGCAAAGGATGCCTTGTCCACCCAACATGGAACTTTGTCTATGGACTAAGTTACCTAACTAATTGTTGTGTGTTTTGGTTATTCAATATTTTTACATACACATGTGATTGACTTAAATTGTTTTCTGTTATAGACATGCCAAGGAGTAGAGGAAGCATGAGCCGTAGTGCTAGCAGTAACAGTGAAGGTAGAGGTGGGCATGGGGGTGTGAATCCAGTACCACCGACTGAGAAAAGGGTTCATAGAATACAAGCTCAAATTTGTGCTATCAGAGTGGCAACAAAAATTCCTTATCCACCCCCGATAGAGCCAGAAGTGTCATCAGAAGATAGTACCTACGAACCAATGGATGATGACGTGCGCGGTGAAGAGGTATGCAATAATGTTCTTATAGAGAGTGACCCGGGGGAAGTGAAAAATAGGGAAGAGGTAGCATCAATTAGCATTCAAGGTGTTGGTCCCAATTTCGGTATAATTGGAGTTGTGCCTGAGGTAGTCAATACTAATTTGGCTTAGTTGGTGATGTTGATGGGAGAACAGAAACAAGAGACGTTTTTCATGGTACTTGCAGGAGTAATGAGGAGAGCAAATAAGGCAAGGGCTGTGGAAATGCGCACGTTGAGGATGCAGAAGGAGCTGAGTAGGTTCACTAATGCGACCTTTAAGGGTCGAGTTGACTTAATGGAGGCGAATAGGAGGTTAATAGGGATGGAACACCATTTTCCACCCTGGGAGTCACCAATCCACTAATGATGGCAAGAGTAGCACTAAACATGTTTGTGAGTAAGGCAGTTTAATAGTGGAAGAGCTACCATGTGTTACATGAAGTAGAAGATCTTGCTTGAGAAGGCTTTAAGGTTGTCTTCTTGGGTAAATATTTTTTCATAGAAGAAGTGGCAAGAAATAAAGGATGAGTTTGTAAAACTAAAGCAAGGGAAGGATACAATAGATGATTATACACACAAGTTTACATTGTATGCTCATGCACCCGAATATATGGCAACAGAGGATGAGTAGATTTGGAGGTTCCAAAATGGGTTGCGTACTGTAATCCGAGTGAATATGGTGGTTGCTGAAGGGATGAGGCTAGAAGAAGTAATTGAAAAAGAAAAGCATCAAGAATGGTTGGAAAAGGATATGAAAAGGATATTTGAGAGAAAAATGAATGGAGGGCATCATCAGTCACAAGGACAACCGCAAAGGATGAATAGTAATAACCCAAAACATAGCAGTCAATTCCGTTCTATTAGAGGTGGAAAAAATTGTTCTAATTGAAGTGTGCCAAGTGGAGGTAATAAGAATAGTAAAATAGGTCGAGAATTTAAGTATAAGGCCCCAAAATTTTTCGCCAACACTGTAGCATACTGTAGTGTTGTTGTACAACAATATTATACTGTAATGAAATAGTATAATGATGTAATTTAAACATCTGAGTGCTGTAAACATGTTTTGATCAATAAAGTGTTGGTTTTGGCCCGTATTGCTATGTTTTGACTCAATTCTGATTTCTGAGTGTACCAATTGAGCTGATTTCTTTCTGGTATTGAAATTAAAGGTTTAGACAAGATATCTATAAGTCTAAACAGTATGAAATTGAATTTCTAAATCAGAACAACAATCGCTGGAAATAGTGCGACGGTAGACCGTCGGTTGTGCGTTGTTT
>MKEJ01011133.1:0-13832 GCA_001753735.1 Embelia ribes
CAATACTCTAGGGGTAATTTGAAATAATCAGAAACCTCAAGGAGGCAGATTGTAATTTATCCAATATTAAATTGTTATAATTTAAAAATATAAACAAAATAATATGCTCGGTCAAAATGTTGAATAATTTATGGACGAAACAAATATATTTTTTAGCTTCAATTAACGATTGAAGAGTAATGACTGATAAGGACCTTCCTATTAATATTACTTGTATACCGATAATGCAACAAAGTGGCAAGTTTAAACTCATTTTTTCTTTTTCTTTCAACAAAGAGAAGAGGCACTCTTTAAAATTTATTGCACAACTTGAAATATTACACTGTCCAATGTAAGAATAAGAATACAACAAAATACAAAACAATACAAACAAAAAAAATTGAATATTTTACAGTATTTTATTTAAAGAAGCTACAACATTTTAAATAAAATGTAAAATAAATGTTGTAACATGTTCTTCAAAGTTTGGTACTGCTTAATTCTTCTGTGAATATTTGCTTTTTCATAAGTGCTTAATTGCTTTTTGTAAAAGTTATTGGCTTTTGACCTCACCAGGGAAAGGGAAAAAATGATAAATGTGTTTCATGAAATGTTGGAATTAATAACGAGTATGATTTAAGTTCAATCAAGACCACGATTTGAAAAATCAAATCTCAAACCGATAGAACTGTTTCCTGGCCCACGAGAATATGGAATAATTATTATGAAATTGTGCTTACTATTGTAATGGCTTAAAATATTTTGTAAAATCATAATTTACTTAAGCATGTTTTGTTTTTTGGTGAAATCTGTTTTTGAGAACACCACATTTCTTTTGACGCTCACATTTTTATATTTTCTCCTCGGGATATTTTTGCACTTTCTACGTAGCATTGTAGCTTGTATTTACATGTTGATAAAAATTATAAATTTTTATACAAAACGAGAAAATATCCAACCCATGCCCTTCTCCATACCTTTTATATTACCGGGCCTCACTGATTTGGGCCGAGTCATTTGAGTCTACAACAAAACAAAGTATGAGCACATTTTCAAATTGAGCGGATAAGGAAAACGATTATGCGCGTATTGAAACTGTACAAATATTTATGCATTTAAATTCATATATTGATCCAATTTTTTAAAAAGTATTTGTACACAAAATTTAATCACAATCAGTATTTTGCATCGTCTTTATATGATTTTCTATTACATATATCATTATTAATCATTTTGCTTTTTTATCTCTAACTGCTCCCAAATATCTCATAATAAAGTCCACAATGTGCCGCGTATAGTAATACCGCTAAAATACCGGAAATATTGATCTTGATGACTCTTTTAAAAATTCATATTATATGTCAATTGAGTGAGAATTGCTCAGCAGAAAAAACTAAATTAACTATTTCTAATTTAATGCAAATCTAATCCTCAAATCATATTTTGTTATTACTTTAGATAGCAACTAGAATTAAAGTGTAATTCTAAATCAATTAACTAAAATAACTCACCACTAAATAGTTCCGATAGATTTCTTTTATTTAATCCAAACTTGTCACAATTCCTTTTAAATGAAATTATTTATAAATTTAAACCAAGAGTTTGTATACATATGTTTTACGAAGTGAATTCAGCCAATTAATTAGTTAAAATCCCCCAAAGACAACATAGGAAGTAAAACCTCATAACCATCCTTAAGATTTTCGAATTTCATTGCATATATAAAAATTTTCGACATTACTTGTAAAATTTTTGAATCTTAATTTGTAAAAATCAATTTCTAAACTATATCACAAGGTTATCAGGTTTGCAATAGATAAAAAACCAAATATCTTAGAAAATCAAATTTTACTCCAAAAATTTAGTTCAAAAACTAAAATCGAAAAATATTCATAAAATCAATAAGGCACAATACCATTAAACCAACATGTAATAAGTGTTTCATGAACCTAGTTTACACATATCATCCTTAACTAGGGACAAGTCGTAAACATTTAAAAGAAAACACAACATTAATTTTAAACAAAATATCAATAAAAATTGTATGAAATTAAAAAGCATGTAATCAAAAGTAATGATTAAAAATAGTGATAAAAATAGAGAACAATTAAATTAAATGAACAATTTACAAATTATTGAAATGGAGAACAAAAAGAAAACAGAATTTTTTTTTGTCACCGCAAAAATTATAGACTTCACAGAAAAAGAGAAAAAAAAAAATACAAATAAAACTTAAAAAATGAATCCCTCAAAGATGCCCCCTTTCTTTTCTTTTTGCTGCAAAATGGGCTTGTCTGCTGTGGCCCCTTTGTATAAAGTTTTGTACATTTTCAATTTTGGTCCTCAATTGTTTTTCTCTTTATCATTTGATCATCTAATTGAAATTTGAACAATTAAATACCCTTGAGTTCCAATCATAAAACTTAAGTTCTTGAACACTTCATACTTGATAAATTCCATCCGCTTTTTGGCTTATTATCGTCAAACACTTGCAACATATAACAAACTAGCGTAGTACTGAAATATAGTCAATTTATTAACATTACGCTAGATGTATATGACAATTCACCCCATAAACATCTTTAAAGTATGCAAAATATAAGACTAATCAATCATTATTAAACGGTAACTATGAAAAAGATTTATAACAAAGAAGCCCCACAGAATAACAAAACCATTTCATCTCAACATGTTCGGGCAAATTTATTTTCTAGACAATAGTCTTAGTAAACATATAGAAAAACATCATATGATTACATTCAACTTATGTAGTACATCGGATCAGGCAATTTGAAGGTCCGATTACCGACATGGGTACCCAAGATATCACTCCATTGATCGCCTATATTCCCCCATATTTTGTATCCTTCTTTCTCTAGCTTTTCCCTTTCGCTCGATTTATATACAACTGCAGTCTCACCTGCGTATGCTGACACTCTGTACATAACGACGACGTTTTTCGATTACATTTAAGAATTTGTTACAAGAAATATAAACGTATAGGCCGTATAATTCTTATTTTAAGATTAGTTTGTATATACAAAAGAAATGTCAATAGCCATAATGCATAAATTTCTAAAAATAAAATAGCCATAATGCATCAAGAATAAGTCAAGCAATGACACAATATTAATTTACACCTTATAAAAGTGTTTTATTTGCACAAAATGATGCCAACATTAGTCGCAAAATTGGACTAACGGAGCCCAATTCAGGATCGTTGTACGAGTGGTATTGTCGTGTACTTGCACTATTTGAATAGCGGGTTATGTTGTCCTACAAAAGATGCTAAATACGATACAACAAAAGATGCTAAATATGAAATATGTCTGTATAATGCTTATGCACATATAGAGATGTAATTCGACGCGTGACAGAATTATGCTTAGCACCGTCATGAATGCCTATGTAAAATACCATAGCAACGCCAAGGATGACACATTATCATGTGTGGTGCCATTACACGTACTAATATAACAACTATCGAATAACAATAACACGTTAGTCATTACATATATAGATAGCGATCGATAGATTATTGTCATAATTATTTGTATAAATATTTGGTGCGATCGCTTACTTCAAAATGAGCTTCTCCCAAGCATGAAACCCCACATTCTTGAGGTTACTTGCAGTGACATTCTCTTGGTCTGTGCTTCTACCTGTTAAGAAGACAATTTTAAAGCCT
Organism: Embelia ribes; assembly: GCA_001753735.1. NCBI lineage: Eukaryota > Viridiplantae > Streptophyta > Magnoliopsida > Ericales > Primulaceae > Embelia > Embelia ribes. The sequence continues at coordinate 3,668 of MKEJ01011133.1, forward strand.
ATAGATACAAGTTTGTTGTATAGCTCAAGGGTCTCAGGCAATGCTAAGGCTTTTCCTTCAAACACCCATTCGTTGATTTGTGTTGAATTAAATGGCTCCGCCCTGAAAACGTAGCAAACGCATAAAAAAAAATCAATAATTATTTTCTATCTTGTTTACTAACAATAATTGTTTTTGATATGTATAGGAAATGGGCTTTGTTTTGTTTTTTATTTGGTGTATTATTTACTCAATTAATTTGTTTTTTGTCTTATTTTACCCCATACTTATCTGCATATTGTGGTCTTGGAACAAAGTCAGCTCACTGAACTTGTCAACTCATGTTAGATCTAAGAACAATTTGAACAGAAATGGTTAGGCCATTTGTATAGTATTCCCTTAATAGATTTTTTAAATTACCAAATAAATAAATTCTATCTCCATTTTATAGAATTTATATTTTTTACATTCTGCATCAGATTATCTATTGTATTTTCTACTACTTTAGCATACTATTTTTTCTTTAACTATTCCTTATTTAAAATTTCAAACATACTAATATATTGAATTATCAAATATTAATTTCTTAATTATATATTAATAAAATTTTTATTATTTATTATATTTAAATTTATAATTATAATTTAATTTAATAATTCATTAATTCATTATATAAATAAAAAATATAAATAAAACCTCTTTTTAAGCAAAAGAAGAGGGAGATAAATAGGAGTGATGAGATATAAGGAAATTATACATAAAAAATTCTATAAAAAGTTATATAAATGATACAAGAATAAATAGATTTGGTTAATAATGAACTATTATTCTTTAGCATTAAATATTAAAATTTTATAATATAAATTTTAATTTTAATTTTAATTAATATATAGTTTAAATATTAAAATTTAAATTCAATTATATGTTTATTATATAACTTTAAAAATATTATTTTTTCATAAATACTAATAAAAATTATAATTATTCATTTTTAAATATTAAAATTATTTTCTATATACTTAAAGTTTTAGTTTCTATGCTGTATTTAGTAGTTTTAAGCTTAATAATTATTTTTAAATATTAAATTAAAATTTTAAATTATATTTATTATTTAATTATTTTAAATACTTATATTATATTTTTATTTTTAGTTAGTAATAATTGAGTGAGTGAAGAGATAACGTATTAACTTTTTAAATATACAATAGTGAAACGATATGTCATGAGAGAAGATATATAATTTTATATGTTTAAGAGATGAATAGTCGTTCTATATGTTTAAGGAATAAATAATAGTTTCTTTAGATTTGGATAACTATTATAGAAATTCTCTATTTTGAATAACGACTATGTAATCTAATGTTGGATTAAAGAGTAACATTATCTCATTTTTGGTTACCTAAATCATGGAAAGAACAACTTTTAGGTAATCTTATGCAAATACTCTTAATTAGGTAGGTTTCTGATAAAGAAAATCTTATTCACAATTTTTATATATTAAATAATAATTTTTAGTTAGAACTATAAATCAGAATTGAAATTGGGAGAAAATGAATTTTTATTTTTTAACATATTATATGTGATTACTTTAATAATTAAAGAAATTAGAAAGACGGGTGTTTGCAGTTATAAAACATTGAATGCTTCAAGAAAAATGTCTTTGAAGAAATCCATAATATGAATTAATGAGAGACCAGTGTAAAATGTTGTTAAATGTGTAATATATGATCATGTCATAAAATAAACGTACATTAATTGTAGCTTGTAATGAAAATGACAATAACAATAATAATTATGAAAATAATTGAGTCAAAGTACTCTACAAACTGCTGGATGCACAGAAAATTTAAATATCAATAATTTTGGAAAATGTATTTTATCTTTTATTTATAAGCTCCAGTGAAATGAATGAAATGTTGGTGGAGGGCAAAACCTGGCAATGATTTGTCTTCTTGTATTATTGGCAAACAATAAAGCCATATTTTGATTTGCTCAATAATTTGTTAAACATGTAGATCTATCCGTGCAAAAACATTTCAGTACTATGTACCACTTATGCATAAATTTTGCGTTTGATTGATTGTATTTTATAAGTAAATAAATTAATTTATTTTTGTTTAAAAAAATAAATGTACATAGTTAATTTAGGCTACAACAATAAATAAGCTTAATTTAAAAATTGTATAGCTAAATATTATACAATCTTTTTTAAAAAAAATATAAGCTGGAAACCTTTTATGTACTCCACCCTTTTTGCTTCCCCCACAACTGAAAAAAAAAAATATCCTAATTATATAACACTAATGTCAAAAAAGATGAATACAAAATTTGTAAAAGCTTATTTTAAAGGTTTCAAAATTTTGTTTTTGTGGGACGGTATGGATATCATGTGCATCATATATAAGTGCATTATTTTCTTTTATGGAAATATAGGACAAATTTGCAAAATACACCATGAGTGTATAACATTTTCAATTTTTAGTACTATATTGATATATTATATACACTTTTTAGCCCATGTCATTTTTTTTATGGTCTAGCTACACATGTGGTTCAAAATTCTGTAGTATTCACAGTTGTAGAAAGATAAATAAATCCTAGATAGTGACTGTTAAATCTGTCTATATCTTCAACATGGTCCTCCATGTGTCAAACCAAATAATTGGCTATCACACCATTGGACTTCTGCATGTGAAAACAAATCCTATAAATAATATCACAATTATTGTAAAGGTCATCAATTAATAATTTCATATGCAACATATTTTGTTACTATTCAAAACAAACCATCACATTAGAAGTTTCAAACTCCAAACCTCCCTTCGCAACAATTTCTATAACCAGAAAAATCACATAACAAAAAAAAATTAACTTAATTTAGAATAAGATAATTCACCCTATTGTTGTCATGAGAACAATAGATTTTGTCTTCCAACTACCTTAAAATTCAACAGCATAATTCGTTGCTGAAAAATGCCATGTCATAAATTTTTTATCAGCTGATTCCATTGTTCAATCTTATGTCAGTTTGCAGTTTTGGACAATCCTTTGGATCCTTTTTTTTTTTTTTTTTCATGTTTCCAAATTCACATTTCAAAAATATATTGACCCAAAACGTCTTTTGAAAATATAAAAAAATAAAAATAAAAATTATATACTCACCCAAATCCAGTTACAGCATAGAAAGGGAGATTAGATAGGGTGGTCTCATCCACATCAAATACCCAAACATCTTTCCCATTCCCTAAAAGCTTGAGCCCCTTTGCATACTTTAAAGCCTCATATGTAACAGCCTTAAAGTCTTTTCTATATTGGTGACCAAGCATGTAGTGTCCTACATACCCTTCACAAGCAAGCGGCACCGTTTCCCAGTCGATGATGTTGTGTGCCTCCACCCCGAGCCGCCAGCTCAGGCACGAGAGCCCCCGCACGTGGCTTCCGGAGGACCCTAACCGGGGCCGGAGGAGGTGGATGTCTCGGAAAAGGGCTGATGCATCGGTGGTTGCCACGGTGGCAGTAACATAGAGGATAATTGGAAATAGAATTAGGAGTTTCATGTTTTGAAGATTTATTATTGGAAATAAAATGTTGCATCTAACAATGTGATATAAAAGGAGAGTATTTATACAGGGGTTTGCATGAGGTGAGGTCAATTATTTGTGGCTTGAGTTTACATATATATTCTTGGTAGTAATTTGGTTATATCTTGTAAATATAATTTATACTGGATTAATGGCAGAAATATTGTGTAAATCTAATTTTGCATCACTCCAACTTGAGTTCAATTGTGAGCCACAAATTTAGTTTGTTAATTTGAAAATTATAAAATTATCCTGTCAATATATTCTATTTATGTGGATAACAAATTGCCCCTCACCTAGTGTCAAGCGATAGGAGCGGCGGAGATACTGGCTCCCAAAGGAACGACATACACATAAACTAATGTATTTATATCATTCACATATACTTTATTCGCAATCCACAAAATCTAATAATTAAAAAAAAATTTAATTTTGTATATATAAAATACATTTACATTGCTGTGTATGCATATCATTATTCTTTACTATATTATATTAATTTTGTAATGTTCTAGAAGTCCATGATCCCATTTTGATACCATGTTATTTGAGTTTTATTTTTTTTATAAAAAAATTGATTTTTTTCTTTTTTACTTTTCTATAATATAATTGGTTTTCATTTTTGATTACGGGAATGTTTGTAGATGTATCCCGGTTATTCAATCCTTTATATATATAAATAATATATGCAGAGACAAAGATTCTTAGATTCAACGTATGATAATAAGGTAATACACATCTAATTCAAAAATTAAAATTGTTAATATGATTAATGTTGCTCGTATGTGAACATTAATAGTAGAGAAAAAACTTTCTTATAATACCAAATTATAATTCATACTTAGATTAAATACATTGTTTGCTTTTCCATCCTCATATTAATTCAATAAATTCAATGACCACTTGTTACCTAATAATTTCATATAATAATTTTATTTAAGTTAAAATTACGATTAATTAAAGATAAAGAATACTTAATTATATAGAAGACTCAAATAAGAATTTTTCGTATTAAATGAGCATACAATATTAATCAATGCATTAACCTAAGGTCATAAAAATTTAATTAAATGAATAGCAAAATTAAAGAGTTAATGTTACAAGGTCTATTTAATAAAGGTCCAGTAATATTTTGGCTAATAAAATAATCATCACTGATAAATAAAAATGATTAAGTGAACATGCATGTCAGCCATAAAAGACAAGACATATGGAGTAATAACAATCAGGCGTTGAATGGCCTCAAAATGGTATTATAAACAAATTTAGCGATGATCGTTGGATCAAGCCCATAAATAAATTAATGGTAGTGACAAAAGAGCCAAAAGCAAGCAAGGGAAAGAAGTTACAATCTATACAAAAGTGCAAAATCAGTTCGAAGCAAATAACCAACAACTTATTAGATAAATTTATTTTTTGTATGTTTTGTTTTTGCACTTACGAGTATCTGTAATGTTATCCCAGAGTGAGCTATGGTCCACGGCGATGAGTAATGTTAAATGCGCCAAAGAGATCCCTCCAGTGAATAAATACTCTCCTCCTACCGGTCTTTGAAGTGCAGTATAATCCAACACCAACATACCAAATCATCAAAATAATAGTAAAACCTCTCTCTCTCTCTCTCTCTCTCTCTCTCTACCGAGCAAAACAAAACAAAACAAAACAAAACAAACAAACAAACTTCATCATCAATGGCGTAAACCCATTACCAATTAACCATTGCGTGCCCGAAACCCCCCCTCAAAAATTGCCTAAAAAACGAGATTTAATTGCCCGATACATTAATTTATATGCGACAAGAGTTTCTTAAAGGTTATTTTTGAGTGAGAAAGTGAATGAGGAGCAAAGCTGGGGAAGCCCGGGGAGATTTTATGGGAGGGTTTGTTTGATTGTATCAATGAGATCACTTTTGCTCTGGCTTTTGCCAAGGATATGACCGATTCCTCTGTTTATCGCGTCGAAACGACGTCGCGTTTGGCACAATGGCGGATCGACAATTTATCCGCTTGTACCTACCGCAAATCCGATCCTTTCAAGATCGGCAAGTGGAATTGGTTTGTTTATTATTGCCTCTCTTCCCTTTCCCGCCTTAAAAAAACACATGAATGTAATCGAAGAAGAATGATCCTCGTACCCACAATACCATTACTAACTGAAACTTGATTAATTTCTGTTTGGTATTTAAATTTTGATCGGATGAAGGACTAAAAACTAAACTGCTCATGAGTCAGTAAGTATTGTTTATGAATTTGGGGGAAAACAGAGGATTCTGTTGGTAGAAATTGGGGCAAAATTCATTTCCAACTAGCTATTTGTGTTTTTTGAACTTTTACAATTGACTATGATATACTTTCCAATATTTTCAATCGACTATCACGAACTATTTAAATTTTTTCGGTCGACCAGCGCTTCTCTTCGCTAGTTTTATATTTAACAGCACGAGATAGGAAGAGAGTGAGTGTATCAATTGTTAGCCGCACAAAATTAGTTTGTACAAGTTTTCGGTACAACTGGTTTCTATGTATTATCATCGCTCATAATTTGAACTGGAATTGACAAATATGATCAAATAACAATCAATTTCAAAAGTTTAAAATGAAGAACCAGCATAGCATCATTTGCATTTTAAGGCTATTAAAATGAAGACAGGTATTTAGGACCGCCAATTAGAGAACAGAAGCAATAATTTTATCTATTACCTTTTAATTTGCTGTGTTTATTAATTGTTTTGATTTAATTATTTTGTGACTTGGTGTTTTACTTGGATTGAAGGCATATCGGTGTGGAAAAGAGTAAGACACTGTTGATTAAATTGTACCCAGAGATATCAAACTTAACTAGAGATTGCCCACCCATTGCTTCCTTTATCATCAGAGTCATTTGCTCTGTTGGCGATCGTAAAACTTGGATTCACCCAGGTATATTTTATGTTTTCATTCTGCAATATATCTTTATTTGAGTTTTTAAGCTTCTCCGCGGGACTTTGAGGAGTCTCATAGTTAGCACAAAAATCAATCAAAGATGGGAAGTCATCTCTTTGGAAAATCGATTATGATACGTAAACTTTTCGCTTCCAAAACTCGGACCGAAAACCGCTTATGATAAATTTACTTACAACTAGGAAAATAGCAAAAAAATTAAATAAATCATGTTTAATTATTTTTATAATACTAAAATACAATTTATTTATCTAAAAGTATCTTTTAAGAAAAAACAATAAATTAGTAATTATATAGCTTACTAATTTTTAATAGAGTCAAATATAATAAACAGGTTCTCATGTTTTATGTTTCTCATTTCCATATAGAACCCGTTTTCATTTTCAAAATAGGGAACCGTGCTTTGTACTAATAATTATGATGCCATGAATATTTCATTTTTGTCTATACACTTTGGTTGTATATGCTATGGTCCTGTAAAGGGGGTTCCACTTTAAATTCTTAATAGTAGTGACAACATTCAATTTTTTGACATTGAACCAGAAGTTAGGTATTTCTGTTTTGTGAACTTATAGGTAAGAAGTTGAATTTTGATGGGTAACAATTGGTAGTAATTCTCTTAGGTCCAAATAATGCCCACTCTACTTAATTAGTAATGGTGCAATATAATGGTCATGGCACCATTTCGGCGACCGAAATCTACTTAGTTTTTCAAGTAAAAGTTTGGTAATTGTATCTCTTATAAGTTTCGATCAAACCTTTTAGGCCTCTTTGGTTATGCTGATGTGGGTACAAATATTGATTCTTATGATTAATGTTATGAACTTGTATAACTCGTGGAGCTGTTTCCGTGTTTTGTGCAGAAGTTAGAGACAAGCAGATCAAGAGTAGCGACGATTTCGTGTGGGGAATCGAGGTCCCATTTACTGGAAAATTCATTATTGACATCGAATTCATTGATCTGAAGATTGCACGTCCAAACGTACACTTCTCCCTTAGCCCCTATTTTTTGCCATAAATAAGTTATTCTTGCTTAACTTGCCGTTAGAGACATGAATAAATGGGGCTGCTCGTGAGGGTTTGAACCTTGTTCTTTTCTTGATAACCAGAGCTATGGCTTGTCTTTAGCACTCGGATTATTAATCAAGGTTTTTATAAGGCTGCTCGTGTATATTTTTACTACAAAACTTTTGAGCATCTGGTTAGAGCTAGAGCTTGATTTTGCAGCTCATTTACTCCCTTTCGAGCATCTTGTCTGAGCGTTTAATTAGGTCTAACACAATATGACATTCATTATTTTAACGTATTTAACACGGTCTATGCTCATCACCATTTGTTGAGTAGAGTGATACAATATAAACAAGAATATTGAGAGATTGTCTTTTGATTTAGTACCCGGATTTATAAGGAAAAACAAATATCAAACTCCGAATTGGAAATCAAAATGAGGATTATATTCAAAAAATGACATAATTATCATATTTATGTGACATCTCCCAAAATAAGAATTTACCGACATACAGGGGGGAGATCCTTGCTCCATCTGGGCTGACGGTGCAACAGAAGAGCAATCGAACGTAACCGCCCTTTCGTCTCTTGCCAAGATGCTTACAGAAAGCATCCACACGGACATCGTCATCAATGCTTCCGAAGGGAGCATCGGGGCCCACCGTGCAGTTCTTGCCGCACGCTCCCCCGTTTTCCGAAGCATGTTCTCTCACGATCTCAAAGAAAAGAGCCTCTCTACTGTCGATATCTCTGACATGTCGCTTGAATCTTGCCAAGCTTTTCTCACCTACATATATGGAAGCATTCAGAATGAAGAATTTCTAACCCATCGGCTGGCTTTACTAAGAGCAGCCGATAAGTACGATATTTCTGACTTGAAAGATGCATGTCATGAGAGTCTGCTTGAAGATATAGATACAAAGAACGTGCTCGAGAGGCTACAAAATGCTTCTCTATATCAGTTACCAAAACTAAAGGCTAGCTGTATGCGCTATCTAGTGCAGTTTGGGAAGATATTCGACATACGAGAGGATTTTAATTCCTTTCTGCAATATTCGGATAGGGAACTTATCGCGGAAATCTTCCATGAAGTTCTCTCTGCTTGGAAAGGGTTTTAAATCATTTTCTTTTGCAAAAGGGTATAAGAAGATTGGCTTCTTGTTATTGTCAGAGCATTCTTTACAGATGTTCATGAAATTGGGTTGTGCTTAAGTTATCCCAATTTTTAGTACATTCTTTTGGTGAAACCAAAATTAGTTTGGTCTACATGTACAAACTACTGGTTTTAACTAAACACACTTTACAATGTAAATTATTTGATTGAATTTGTATAACTGTATTACAGATTAATGTAAGATATGAACAAACTATTGGTTGCAGGTTGCTGCTAGTACTGACGATGTAGCATGTTTAGGGATTACTGTGTATATGCTATGTTGGGGACTTCTATATTAAAATTAAAGTGTCCGATAACCAAGCTTAACTTGCTTTACCTTCCCGAAAGTATTTTCAGGGGATTGATGTACAATAATTTCGGGCTCTAGATTCATCTGTGTTTCAAAACCACGTTTTTCAAGAGCTACATGGAGAAGCAAACATAGATAGTAAATATCTTTGTTATGTCAATAGAAACTTGCAAGGCTATGCTCAATTTTGCTTATAGAAATGCGAGGGGAAGTTGCGAATTACAAGTACATAGGGCGGAACTTGCCTTAGCATGTGACATTGTGGGCTTGAAAAAAGTGTGCGAAGCTAGTCTATGTGACAATGTCCTTGACGGGCTCTTATGCACTCAGTGCGTATGATTTGGTAGCACTTTAAACAACTTGCTTGCTTTATCTTGTGAAGATGGGTCCGATAATTTTTGTTCCAAGAGAATTTCAATAATTTTCTGTGAGAAGCAAATCTTGATATAATTATTGTAGTCTCTGGCATATTTTCGATGCTCGGAAACTACTTTAATGATGACAGATAGGGGGAAAAGGAAGCTGTTTTTAAGACTGATGCATACAAGTTACTCCATATTTTCTTGTTTGGCTCGATTTTTCTTATGAAATTTAAGTAATAAGTAGATTTAAGTAACAATGGTTTATCCTAACATGACATTCATTGAGAATATAAAATGTTATATTTCTCTATAAAAAAAATTACAAAATGATGAAATATTAGTAAACACTAATTTCAACCAACTTCTCAAGAGGGAAAGTAAAATAAAAAATAGAAGATTAATGATATACATACAAACTAGTTGTACTGAAAATTTATATAAAATAGTTTTGTATGGTTAACAATCAGTCACATCACTCCTATTTTATGTGAAGTGAGAGAGTGTACAATGAGGTGGCTAATTATTAACCATACAAAGTTAATTTATATAAATTTTTAGTATAACTAGTTTGAAGATGTATCATTACTCAAGATAGAAACACCAAGACAAATTATTTACACAAATAAAAAATATATAAAATATAAAAAGCCATATCATGGCCCAATATATATCCTTAAGTATTTAGATACAGAGTGGATGGAGCCCGTAAAAGAGCCCAGCCCATTACTGGCCCACTTATATATAAAACCTACTTAGGGTTTTCTCTAGCACATAGGAGGAAGAAGACGAGAGCGGACATCCCTCCCTCCCTCTCTCTCTCTCACACACAC
>MKEJ01011134.1:0-10636 GCA_001753735.1 Embelia ribes
TTTATATTTTTCTTTTGAAACCTTGTATATTGTATTAAGTTCTATTTTCCTTTCTTTTATTTAAAGTTCGTATCCCCGGGTTTGTAAAGATTCGGGCTATAACAAAATGCATAACTAATTATGCTATCCGCATATATGTTCTACAAATTCGAGTTTATATGTATTCTATTGATCCCTGAAGTCATTTTCCTACATGAAAATGATACTGTATGCCTGAAACCTACAGCATGCCAAACATGTAAATATGCTAATGGAGATTTTGAAATATATTGAGGTCCTGAATCTGCTCATACCTCATTGGCCTCTCGAAAGCATATAAATGCTCCTTTTGCAATTTCTCGACACGTCTCGCTTATTGGTACCAGAACACCGCTTCTTGTGCCTCCCAAATTACCAAACTCCGTTATTCAAATGACTATGATCCTATACACAAAAACGGTCTGCACAACATAAGGAAAATATTTTCTAATTTTATTCCACCAAATACTATTTTGGCGCAAAAATCGAGAAATCGTCTCCGAGAAAATGAAATGACATAAATTATACCAACACATAGAGAATGTAATGGCAAATAGTATATACCTCAGGCCAAATAATGAATGAAACTAGATAAAATTGCCCCCGAAGCCTCCGAAGCTCGACTCCCGAAACGAATTATCTATGAGTCTCGGATCATATAGAACCTAGATATAGAAATGATCCACGAAATGTAAAGAAGTCATTATTCAACTTTATTTTGTCGTTACAACTCGACACGCATCCCGAGAAAAAATCAACGAGAAAACGAGAAGAAAATACATACATCAAAAAGACCTTTGTATAACATAGACTCCAAAAATCAACTTCTTTTCTGCATCCGAGGTCCCGAGCTAGATGAAATTGGGCCTCTCTCTCTCTTCTTCTATCCCTCTCTCTGGAAATATATATATAATGATATGAATATGTTTGAGTCAACACTTTAAGTTTAATCCACGACCAGTTGGATCTATTATTTCGACTTGGATCGATTAGTTTTGGCTTGTAGATCGATCCAACTACAGTTAGATCGATCGGAGCTATATTTTGAGTGCTCACACCTCAAGCCGAAAACTTCCAAAACCACTCGTAATCCCTTATAGATGCTAATAGGAGTATTTCGCAACTTTCAGAATAGCGTTTGAATAAAGAAATCTCCTTATACACTTCATAATGCATCTTCTAACAAACCACGTCACGTACGCCCTGACATCGAATACGAACCTCCAACAACAAATAGCACAATAAGGAATAAATAATAATATAACAACTCATGGAATAATATTATTTATAAAGAAAAAAACTTACCCAAAATTTTTTGGGACGTCACATCCTCCCCTTAGAAAATTTCGTCCTCAAAATTAGAAACTACTACTACGGAATACCAATACAATGGTATGATAAGAACTAACAGCGAAATCATCGAATCCCTGAACTTCAAAAAAATACTACTCCAAAATCAATGAATCCACAAAATGATGATGGCACGATAATTTAGTCAAGATGCTGTAAGAAGATACAATTCCTTAAATCCATGAATATTACCGTTACACTCAGTTGGGTTTCGGAATTATCTTCCGACTGATCTAACTATGAACAATATTAGAAAGAGTACTTGGGATTGGTCTATTGAACAAACAGATTACCAATCCATAATAATGAACCATACGAGACAATATGTCTATCGCATCAACGAAAACGAAATTAGTGTAAAAAAAAACAAACACTGCTACTATACTGAACACAACTGCCTCAAACACCGTAACACGGAAAATAGCTACCACTTAGCTATAAGTATCTCTGACTCATCAATCAAAGATAAGATACATAAAATGGCACCGCCATAATGCATAATGAATATATATGTGCCACAAAATCTATCAATGCATATATCATGATGCATGGAAATACTTCCAATACAGGTTTGAATAAAAAATATGGCCAAATAGAAGGATGATGGAATACCTCAGTCATCATAGAGCTCATCTCGAAAGCCAACCGGAGTAGGAAATCCTTCAAGACATAGCAGATGTATGTGACCCCTACGACTACATCGATGATAAACAACCATAGGACATGAACCATGGATGTGCCCATCGACTCCATATAAATGACACGAGATAAAAAGTGAGCAATCACGAACTAAATAACCCATCTGGCCACTATTGTAACAGGTGTCATCTTGAACTTTGGCACCTAAAGTATAAACTTAGATAGGTTCAGGCTGTTTTCGAGAAAAAGAAAAATAAGGAATATCTCGTAGCCTCTTCTATCACCACTACCATTGACACCTGAAGTTCCATCACCACTACGCCTCCCTGATCCCATCTCTAAGGTACGAATCACTCAAGAATTTGAAGTCTGACCTAAAGGCCGATAAGTACCCAAAGCGTCAATATATTGTCCATTCAATAGGCTAGTCTTGACTCTCATCGCCGACTTGACACATTTCTGGAAAGTCTCATGATGACCAGTGACAACGAAAATTTCGAATCTACAAATGCGAAGTCTCTCCGTAGACACCATTTCCGATACGTATCGAGAAAGATTGGTAAATTTCAATTGGTGCTCTTGTACCGTCATATTCTCTTGTACCAATTTCTTGAAATTGACTCGTTTCCTATCAAGAAGAAGTTCCAGAAAGAATATATTCAAGCATCGATCTTGAAAAGTGGTCAAAGAATATCAACTTGGCCGTAAACCTCCTACTGACTATACCATCACATCCCTGCCTCTCCTCGATGGTATAATGGCACCGTCGCCATTCGAAGATTACTGTCCTCCATTTGGAGTGCCCGAAAGATCTGTTCCATCACCGTAGCCCATTCCTTTGCCTCATCTGTCTCCTTATCACCCCGAAAGACTGGATGATCCATCCCCCAGAAATGCAACTGCATTGCCATAGCCCGAGTCTCATCACTCTCCCTCGAACCTTCAACCAACTGAATAAACATTGCCTCCATAGTACGAAACAAGTTAGAAGATGCTGAATGAGTCAACTCCATATCACGACTCTCTGCACGACCTCCACGTCGTCCACCACAACGATTACTGCAACCTTTACCTCATAGTGGTATCTAGCAGACAAGAAAAGGTATTAGTTTATAATATATATATACCTAGCATGTAGATGATAAACCACTAAATGGAGTATATACTACGTATAATACTCCCATGCTCATACTATGAATACAAATTTACTTACTAACTCGACCTCAACTCTAACTCGCTAACTCGGCCATGATTTCTAATTTGTCCACTATCACTAACCACTATCTCCGGCCTCGACCTCTACTCCTAAGCCACCAGGGTTTTCGCAACCCGGTTATTTCTGATACTAACCTGTTATGCCCCGAATTCCTATAAACCCGGGGACGCGACCTGAAAGAAAAGGAAATAGAATAGTAACCACATCACATCCCGATATCCTGCCATAAAACATATATGTGCAACATAAGTATCTAATACAACAACATCCTTACTGTCATAAATACATAATACACAATCCAGATAGCAATACCATGCTACAAATACATAATCTCATTGAGCTACATGCTTGTACAAAACTAAAACATGTCTGTATATAACCTCATAATACCACCACTCGAGTGCAACTCGTCTCTAGTACTGAAATTCCTCCAAAAAATATGATTGCCCTTCTAGCAAGTCAATAGTATGATCTAACCCTACAACACCACGTGAGTACATGTACAAAAGAAAAACATATAGGTCGGACTCTAAACCAAATGATAAATGAGAATATACAAAGTATAAATTATATGTATGCACATGCAATGTACTGAAAACCCCCATGTTCCCATTTTCTATGTATGCTCATAAATTTTAAGTGATACTAAGGCATGTTTACAACAAACGATAAAACCTAAAAGTTCTCCGGAGGCATACAACTACGATAACAACAATAACATATATCAATACTACGAGTAATGCAATGTTTGGATGCAATAGATACTAAAGTACACTGGGTACTAAAATATGCCAACTACCACCAGATCCCAGAGTACCAAACATCGAATGGCCAAAGTGGAATCACGAAGACATCTCATACCTCAGACTGCGAATGTACCAGATCCCGAATCTTGAATCACCAAGGTATCTCATGCCTCTAATCACGAATGAGGCACTCAGCCCAGGACATCTTATGTCCTTCACGAACTACTGAAATACGGAACATCATATCACATACCAATACTATGGCTTGCTACATATTGTGATGCAACCAAGCCTTCAGAAATCCTCTACCCACAGTGTCACAACTACTAGTAAATGAGTAGGCACATCGAGCCTCTCTATGAATACTTCATATCACATAGGCACCTCGGGCCTTATCGAATAGGCATATCGAGCCTTATCAAGTACATCACATCACATAGGCACATCGAGCTTCATCGAGTATATCACATCATGTATGTACATCGAGCCTCTTCGACCCATCACCTAGGCCACATGAAGCCTCATCGAATAGGCACATCGAGCCTCATTGAGTACATCACATCACGTAGGCACATCGAGCCTCTTTGACATTTCACATCACATCCCTCGCCCATGGCAACTCATGCCTCTGAGTTTATTGAGGGCATACCTGTCACCGGGTCTATCGAAGGTAACTCATGCCACCGGGTCTATCGAAGGCAACTTATGCCACCAGTCTATCCTGACTCAAAGCTATCAGACGCTCGTCCTATAGGGTATCTAACTCAGTGCTATTAGACACTCGGATAATATTGCCCCACTTCTCGGCTGGGTTTTGACTTAAAGCTGTCAGACACTTGTATAATATCACCGTACTTCCTAGTTAAGTTCTGATTTAGAGCTATCAGACGCTCGTCCCGAAGGGTATATATATATATCCTCGGAATCCTCGTAATATGCATTCTCAGTACTGTATAGATATCTCTTCAATAAAATATTCTTATATGCTAAAGAAAATATTAGGTATGAAACTTCTCTAGTAATCATACTATTTTCATCGAAAAACATAATTTCTTTTACCAAAATATTATTTTCCATCTCATTTGTTTTCTAAAGTAGTAGTAGTACTCTTCAAGTTCATATATATCTCTCTCCACGTATACATATAAATCTCTCATATATGTATATCCCTCCTCATATATATATATAACTTCACATCCATACTTAACTCTACTATAGCTCCATCGTTCCGTAACCATCTGCCACAGATACACCATTGTCATCACAACACCATCATAGTCACTACAGATACGCCATCACTGTCGCTGAAATGCCACCATTGGCATAGAAATGCCATGCATCCAATGACGAAAGCTACAAATATATATAGATAGATATGCTACAATATATATATATATATATGTATGTATATATATATATATAAACTACGAAAGTAGTAATCGATTACTATAATACGTCACGCATGTTCTGGATGCCAAAAAAACTACGAATGCATCTCGAACACCACGAATGTGCCAAGAATATATTTTTGTACATACTACTATGACAATATATATATGCTACGAATACTACAAACTATACCACGACTTCAAGACAAATACGTCTACGGCTCCATCACGAATACCACAACTCTAACACGAAGAGGCCACGATGCCAAATCCTCATGCTTCAAATAGGTATATATATATATATTCTATCATGATATATATATGTGTGTGTGTGTGTGCTCATTACTAATTATGCTATTTATTTCTACGAAGATATTTTCTTACACGAAAATGATACTACATGTACGAAACCAACAACATGCAAAACATGTAAATATACTAACGGAGATTCCGAAACATATTGAGGTCCTAAATTTGTCCATATCTCGTAAACCTCCTGAAAGCGTATAAATGCCTTTTCTGCAAATTCTCGTCACGTCTCACCTATTGGTACCTGAATGCCACTTCTCGTACCTCTGAAATTACCGAAATCATCTACTCGAATGAGCATGATCCTATACACGAAAATGGTCTACACAATATAAGGAAAAAAAAATTCTAATTTTATTTTGCCAAATATTATTAGCACGAAATCGAGGAATCATCCCCAAGAAAACGAAACGAGATAAATTATACCAACCGTAGAGAATATAATGGCTAGTAGAAAATGTACATACCTCGAGGCCAAACGATGAACAAAACTAGATGAAATTACCCCCGAAACTTGACTCTCCAAATGATCTATCTACGAGTCTCGGATCGTATATAACCTAAATATAGAAATGATACACGAGATGTAAAGATGAAGAAAATCCAATTTATTTCGACAATACTACTTGGCACTCATCCCGAGGAAAAAATTACTAGAAAACGAGAAGAAAATACTTATGTCAAAACGACCCTCGTATAACGTAGACTACGAAAATCAATTTCTTTTCCTTATCCGAGGTCTTGAGCTAGATGAAAACCAAATTTTGAAGTGGAAGAAAAATAAAGTCTTCCTCCCCCCTCTCCCCTCTTTCAACCTTTTCGGAAATAATGGAAAAAGGGGAGAGAAGGTGTGTTATAAAGTTAAAAAAATAATGGGGTCTATGACCCTTTTCATGCAGACTGGGTATAAAGGTATATAGATTTAGTGTACCAGTATACCACTCTGTATGCCAGCTTCCAGTGAGTTTTGAATCCACGACGTTCTCATGATGGTTGGGTGTAAGGTACATATGTTTGGTGTACCGGTATACCACTCTATATGTCGACTTCCAGTGAGTTCTGAATCCACGATCTTTTCATATTGACTAAGTATAACGGTACACATGTTTGGTGTACCGGTACACCACTGTGTACCGGTATAACCATCTATGTGCTGGCTTCTAGTGAGTTCTAAACCAAATAAAAGAGTTTGGATACCGGTACTGAATCTCTATGTACCGGTACTATCTGTGTACTGACACTCAAGCCAAGAACATAATTTTTCACTAATGAAAGTATTTATATTTTATATTTTTTTACTGGGGCACTGCCCCACACCTCGCAAGGGGAGGCCCCTTCTTGACCCTTGCGATTTGACCGGGCAGGTCGAACCTCGTATAATTCTGTCGACGTGGCAAATACTATTTAGTCATACATGCTACTATTTGAACGTAAAATTCTAGATGAACATAAAATTAATCCCTTTCCCCCTCCCCCTCTTTTCTAGGTAAATGTTAGAGTTAGGTGGTGGTAATCCCACGTTAGGATTTTAGGGGTTGTTTTACCTATTAATTAGGATTAGAAAGAGTTACACAAAAGGAAATTAATTAAATAATAATTTATTAATATTTGTATCGTATTATCTTTATATATTTAATCATATTCAACAGATGTGAGGACTCTTTATTCCAATTCATGTTTATAATAAAATATATAAATTATTTCTAAAAATATATTATTAAGTAATAATAATATATAATTAATATTTTTTCATAATTGGAGGCACTTAAAATTTGGGACCTTAGACGGCCGCCTAAAACCAGGCTAATCACCCATAGCGTCACAGTGCATGTGCCTTGGAGGTAACATTTTATGCTCCTTGAACACAGAAACTCCTTATAATTTACTTATGGTTATAGTTAAGTATCATGAAAAAAATATTTTCTTAGGCAATTTAGCCAGTATCGATCCCGTTATTTTATTTTTTTTAATCTAAAAATATCACACTCTAAAGAATAGCCTTGAGACCTTCATCGTATCCTAGGGTATGACCGTCATTATGCAACTTACCTACCGAAATTGCAGAAAATAACGATAAAATAAAAAACAAGGGAGAAATACTCCATCAGTTCACAAATAATAGGTTCGGTTTGACCGGCTTATAATTTCAAGCAAAAGTTAAAAACTAAAATTTTAGGATTTAAATGAGGTACAAATGACTGAAACTGCCACTATTATGCTTTGTCATATTTTTATCCTCCAAATAATGACAATAGGGATTAGTGAGATTTTACTTAAACTTGTGATGATTGAAAATTCTAAATAATGAAAGGGCAATTTTTTGTGGACCTATAAATTTGAAAAGTGAGTCTGGACGGAGGAATACGTATTTCATATCCTTATATGAAATGGGAAGTTAATTCACTAAAATATCGAATTATAAATAAGAGCACATTGGTATTAGTCCCACAAACTAGATCCAAACTAAACTTGTGTTAGTTTAAGGCTGAATCATGTAATTTTTGCATCTCCTATTTTATTTTTCTACAGATTATTTTCTCTACTTTGTAACATGTTCATAACACGTTATCGATACAAGTTCCTATCGAAAAATACTTTTAGACTCTATAATTTTTTTTATAAGTTTATTAAAATTTATTTCTTGAATTCGTGAAATAAAAAAATCATATCATAGCACCATAATACTCCATAGCCTGTCTTATAGAAATTTGCAGCATCTGGGGCCGTACTACCCTATTTCAAAGTTTAACTTGAAATAATTTAACTTGAAAATTTTGAAGCATTCATGATAGACCAACATTTCAAAAAACAAAAGGGGCCTTTGGAGCGGCCTCTTATTTAGTTGGGCATGTTGATTAAATCTAGATACAGTGGTGGAAAAGGGAAGTACTTTTATAAAAGTTTTGGATTTTAATTTTATCGATAGAATTAAATTAATTGTTGTTTGAGATATTTTTCAGATTAAAAGTATAGACCTGATAGAACAAGTTCTATATGACAACTCCGAAGTATTTGCTAATACACCCATAATAATCAAATAATCTGGCATATTAAGGGTTTTAAATAATTATTTGTATATATATATATGTATATTCATATTTAATTTTTTGCTTAAACTGAGAAAAAATGAATTTATTAATGAGAATCAAAACTTTCACATAATTGGCACTAGCAATAAATATGATGATTCAAAAGACGCCTCTGACCAATTTTGTTATATTCTTTGGTATGAATGGTAGGAATTGAACGGTTGTAGGTAATGGCACAGTAGTAGGTATGACCCTTACTCTATGTATGATCATAGTTTGATACATTAAAAATGCTCCGTCTATATGAGTTTTAATTAATAATGAGCAATAGCGATGATCATTTCCTCTCTTAAAATCAATTGATAATGTTATTATTATGGAGCGAAAGTAATTTGAAAGTGTGATTATGAGATGCATAGAATTTGGTGTTCTATATTATTCATCGATTTTTTAAAAAAGGCAAATACTACTTGACAAAGTAAAAAATTACTTAACTATATTAAGCATATGAAATACAAAATTATAGCTACTAGTAAGTCTCTAAATTAACAATTGAGTTATTCAATTTCAAAAATTTTAAGCACAAAATATGCCTACAGAATCTTATCATGCAACAAAATTAAATCTGAATATCCACCACTTTGTATGCTTGTATTGAGTAAGTATCGTGCTTCTATATAAAGGCATGATCACTTTTATAAAAATTTGAAATGAAATAAAATGTTCATCTGAGCACAACGATGATATATATAAAAGTTCATAAAAGTGTTAAACTTATCACTTTGTTGCACTATACTTCCCATATTTATGGGAGAATTATATCATTTTATTGATTAAAATGAAATATTTCAGAATATATATATATGAGATTATTTTGGTTATTGCTCCAGTTATTAGTGAAAAGAAAAATTTATCATAAGTTACGCATTGCTAAAGTTTTATATATTAACAACAAAAGTTGTGATTCTTATAGAAATTGCTTTGGATATTATGTTACAGGATTTGCATAATGCTTGAATACATCAATATACATTGTTTGAACGTAAGACTTGGAGGTAATACAACGAATCATCTTTTCCTCCATAAAAGACACAACTCGGTGAGTAATAAAATTTTGCACAAAATATTATATAATTCTATTTTAATGGTGGTTTAATATGGGCAATATAATAATTGAATAAAAAGCTAATCACTTTGTCATACGGATTTTGGTATATTTATAAATTATTTAGAAATCTTAGTCAATTCTTAACAGTTAGATACCCATGGACCCTCAAGCGACGATCATTCAGATAAAATATTTAATGATATACAGCTATCTAGTTATCATTCAAATCAAGAGGAGATAATATTTTGAATAATACTTTATCATCCAAGGAGACATGCTATGAATTATAATAATTTCATATTTTGTTATAACTAATATGAACGTGGAACCTAGTCATTAAATGAAAACATTATGCGTTGATGCAAACATGGCTATCCCATTAAATTATAACTCCTCTGTTGTTGTATAACTAGCTTACTGGGGCGTGAATAAGAGAAGAGCATAAAGAGAGAAAATGAAAGACAATAAGTGTAAGAATAGAATCAGTTTGGTTTAGATTATAAGTTTTATTTATATATTGTATCATTTTTTAATCCCTCCTCTATATAATACACAAATTAAATTTGTTTTAATATGAAGTTGAACTATATAATTTTTCGGTCTTCTACTTCACTTTTCTACCAATTAATTTATTTACTTTCTACATCTTTACAACACCTAAAATGTTATAATTTTAATAAAATGCAAAGTTGTAGCACTAGTATACAATTTTATTATTCCAAACCTAATTGGTTTTCTATGCTCTATAGTCCAAACAGTGGAGACAGGTTGTCCAAGTCAAATTCTGCAACACTCCAATGCGAGGCAAATTGTGAGCCTTAAATTTAAAATGT
>MKEJ01011157.1:0-22582 GCA_001753735.1 Embelia ribes
TATTTTATTCAAGTCGGTCTTTCGACTTATGTTGATAACGTCTTATCATTCATACTAATCATTCAAAGTGTTATCAACACTTATGATAATTATTGTAAGACAATTTATAATGAAAAACACTGATTAAATCTCAATGTTGTCCTGTCATTCAATACTGAAAAAGTTACATCGTACAGTGCTTTCGGAAAAAAAAATTTGGGGCCTTATACATAACACATGATGATCATACATGATGCATTATTTTCGGTATGAAAATGCGAAGAAATTTGAATAGAAAAGGTATGAGCATTTTGTGAGTAGAATTGAGTCTTTCTATTTCTTTTTTGGGTTATGTCAAATTTTACCAAACAAAAATAAGAGATTTTATGAATTACCTGACAGATCCATGAATCGAGGTACATGCAACGCTCGTGTTATTTCATATAGTATATAGGGAATGAGTAGTCCTAGCAGGTACCGAATCAAAAATACTAGTCCAACTTTTGTTGAGTCTTGATTGGATTTGCATGGGAAAAAATTTTGGGTTCGAAATGAGCAAATGACTTTGGAAAATGAGAAATTTGAATAAGGACTTGGAATAAACCATTTGATTATGAGGAATGAGAATGTGGAGATTCTTAAATATGTGAAATTCTAGAAATGTGTTTGATTTTGGAAAATGATTTATGAAAAGAAAATCTTGGAATTGTTTGAGCATTCATGTGGCATAATGCATAGCATTACATATGCATATGCATATATATCATGGAGCACTGAAACTCATGTTTAGAATTTTACTAGAAATCTAACCGAGTTATTATTTCTTTCTAGTACAATTCGATTATAAATGTACAGAGGCTAAGGATCATAGCATGTAGGCTTAGACTATCGAAGATGCAATAGTGCTTTTGTTATATTTTGTAGAGGCCATTGCTAGGGTATGTTGTATATGTATTGAGACCTCACTTGTGTATAACTTTCATTAGGTTGGTTACTTGCACTTAGCTTGATTCGCATATGCACATGTGTTGTTATTTTGTAGCCATTGTTGTATCTATTAGCCTGGAGATCGATATACTTATGGCACTTGATGTGTATATAATCAAGTTTTGTTTATGATTATGGATGTGTGTTGGCAAGGATGGCATATTAATGTTTTGATAGCTTTTGGGTACTATCGTATTCATTATTATTATTTTTCTTTTCTTTTCTTTAGTTGCTATTAGCTCACGACCTCGGATTCACGGTGAATTCGGGGTGTGACATATATATTATTCGGTTCTCTTTATTTGACACTTCTTTTTCTTATTAGTTCGCGTTCCCAGGTTCCCGGAATTCAAGGCGCGATAAGGTATTTTGGGAATAGAAAAATGAGGGAGTCTTTTATGGATTTCACACTTTTAGGTTAGAATCGGAGCTATTCAAGTTACGTAAAGCTAGGTGGCTTGCGAGTAGAATTTTTAGTTGGGACAAGAGTGGAATGCGTACTTGTTTGCCTATTACTCAGTTGCTTGGTAAATGCATGATAGTTTATGTAAATACTATGCATGATAGTAAATGCATGGTTTGATTGTTTGATTGTCTGTGATGTGAAATCTGTTAAGGCACGAGGTGGGGGTACTCGAGGTGGAGGTAGACATTGAGGTGGAAGGGGAACACAAGGAAGGGGAGGAAGATTGGGAAGACGCATCGATGAGGAGGTGCAACCAGTGCGCACACGTGCGCAACTTTAGGAGGAGATTGAAGAGGAAATGTGGGAGGCAGAAAACATTTCTCCATTGGAGGATATCGTTGAGGAGAACATGGAGGAAAGCAAAAAGGAGGCTCCCAAACCTTAGCTTCATGATCCGCCACGTGCTACACAACAATAAGAATTGGAGAACATGGGAGGAGCAATCCTCTAATATGTCCAGGGCTATGGAAGTTCCTTTCAATCGTATGGCGTGAAGTTTGGGAGGAAGCGAGGATACTAGGGCCTCGGTGGCTCAACGTTATTTTCGTATCATGGATCCACCCGTCTTTAAAGGGGATATCGAGCCGATTGAGGCAGAGCATTGGCTAACGGGCATAGAGCGAATCTTCAAATTGCTACAGATGGTGGATGACAACCTTAGGATGTCCACGACTGCTTTTTACCTGTAGGGTGAAGCCGAGAAATGGTGGAAAAGAGGGTGTTGATGAGCAAGATGGCATCACTTGGACAGTTTTTCCAGCATCATTTCTGCAGCATCCTACAGATGATACATGTAGCATCCCTTTGTCCCGTTGTGCCATGCGGTTGATAATTTACATTTTTTTATCTGTAAACTGGTTCCTCTTATTCGTCTAGCTGCTCAGACGTAAGTACCTAGTAGAATCCTTCACGTTGAAGCTACAAATTACTACGATTCTTCATATCGAAGCAACAAATCTATCTTATATAATTAAAAATCCCCTTTAATCTCGTCATTCTCCACAATAAAAGGACCACCATGCCCTCATGAAGCTGAGAAAATTTTTACTCTTTGCCCGTTCTTAATTACTTATTACTTTTCTCCTCTTTGTCGTCTCTATCTTCTCGGTGATAAGATCCTATCACAATTATTCATGTTGAAGAAACACATCAACATACAATTATTCTTGTTGAAGAAAAACATCAACATACATTACTGAAAAACATATATTCTATAATTTTTTTTTATCTCAATTTTAATTCAAACTTATGTTATTACTTTGCAGTTGAAACATAAATCAAATCTACGTTGTAGCTTTGATGTTATATTTTGTTTATTTGTTAAACTTAAACTTAAATTATATGTCCTTAAAAATTAAAAGAAATTAGTAAACATATTTAATTTAGTAGACTTAATGTTATATAGTAAACAAATTAGATACAAAACTTGATTTTAAAATTAAACTTAGAAACATAGCTCTAATTTAAATATAGTGTCCCTCTATCAACCAACCCGGAGTTTGGACCCACATGGCCCTACGCCCCTGCCCCAATTCGGTATATCCATTTTAAACATTTCCCTTATTTGTTTTATGAAATAAAATAAATGAAAAACACAATACCCAAAGATATAGTCTATCTTTTGGGTTACAAGGTCTAAAACCAAAAGATTTTTACACGATTCATATTTACAAGGGTGTTCATTGTACCCGCATTCCTGTGAGTGTACCCGTGAACTCGCAGATCCATCCGTCCTGAAAGAAATCCATACTCATACTGCACCCGCAGTTATGCGGAGATAGATATGGGTATAAGAAGCAGACTCGCAATTCATGACCTGCAAATTTGCCCCGTAGACCCGTATGTAAATACTAGTTTTGTTTTCCATATAAATACACCACTACTCACTTTATTTATAACCACCAACAAAAATCAAATATTAATTCTCAATATATACATTTTTTAACAATCAATTTATTCCTTATTTCTCAAATGCGTATTACAATAGCGTAATTGTGTATTCTACAACTTATAATAAATAATATAAATTATTAATTAAAAAAAATTATAGTTAGTAACTTAAAATGCAGCAATTTTAAGAGATTAGTGGACTTATTTGTTTGATCAGTCAATTAATTTTGCGGGTAAACCCACACCGCATATATGCGGAGTGCGGTGCGGGTATAAATCTCATATTTCTTCTCTCAAACCCACGGACCCATAACCTGCAAACCCACAAACCCACTAGACCCACAAAATACAAGGCGGGTAGATCCATAGAGTCAAATGAACACCCCTAGATATTTACCTGAACTAATTAAACATGAGTTTATTGATATTAAGTTAGAATTCATGCATTGGATCTTACCGGGGATGCTAAACTTTATAATCCACTAGAATGACGTCATCCAAAATTTCAAGATTATTATTACTTGTCATTGCTCTTATATATAGTCCATTTTAATTGTTCTTTTGTTATAATGCCGTGGAGGTAGTAAAACCAATGCTAAAGGTTTATCTTCCGTCTAATTGTTCTTTTGTTAATAATGCCGAGGAGCTAGCAAAACCTATGTTAAAGGTTTATCTTCTGTCTAATAAGTTTCGGAATTGCATTGATTGGTTGCACTTCCTGTTTGTTAGGGTTGGATTTATCCGCATTTGCGTATCGGATAGAATATGATTGGCAAAAGAAGAAACCTCAAATCATATTTCAAATGGATTATTCTAAATATATTCAAAGATAATGTTAACAAGAAGAAAATCTCTCATCTCATTTAAATGCAAAGCACATCTCTATAGTCCTGGGATAATTATGAAAAAATGAAATAAAATCACTTCGTCAAAAATCAGCGAAGGTTTGTTTTCCATCATCATTTGAACTCCGGTATCAGGAAACATTGGAAATCAATTTATCTCTGTGAATCGCAGTATTGAGGGAATTCACAATTGCAAGGTCCTGTCCTCACCTACAAAAATGAAATTTGGTCCCATTAATTTTCCCCAGAGAAAATAAAAATCCAGAGAAAGGAAAAAAGATAAATCAGTTATTCAACATCGCACATTGCTAAAAGCATGTTCGACATTGCATGTTATGATCATCTAGTAAAAAGTACATTCTTAGCAATCTCAAAAGCAATTGGAACAAAAAATAAAAATGAAAATGAGAATACAGAGGCATAATAAGATTAAACTTGAGGCAAAGCTGTCAAATGGGAGTCCATTGCTTATTACAAAACTTTTCATCGCACATCCTAAATATCTAACTTGAAATAACGTTTCTGTTTCCAATTTACATAAAGAAGTAGCTTCAGCCCCCAAAGGAAAACAACGTATTGTGTTTAAGACCCAGAACCTAATCCCTGGCTTTACCATGCAGTTACATTATGAATATCATGTGAAAGACTAATACACTAGGGCTCAAGGCTCAAGCTAGCATATTACACCATTTCTTTTCATTTAGAAGATAAGAATGCTCATTACATAGCATAGAAAAGAGAGTTTTGTAGAAGTAAAAAAGTTATAGTTTCCATTTTCCACCTCATGGCCTAAAACGGGAACTTAAATGGACAATGAAATCGCCACTCATTACCATATGATGCCATCTAGAGCTCTAAAAAGATTCAATTTGGAAAATTAAGAACTTGCAAATTTGTGACCAAACAAAAGTTCTTTTCTTTTTAAAAGCCCTATTTTATTATTATTGTTTTTTTCAATCAAGCCTTAAGTTCTATTTCCAAAGTAAACCAACAACCCCCTCTAACACATTAAGCTTTCCTAAATTAAATACAGAAGACCTCATAAAAGTGATAACTATCAAAGAAAACGATATCAACATATGTTGTTTTTTAAGGTCTTTACAGGAATAAATAAAGAGCACACCTGTTAGTCGAGAGCTAATAGATTGATCCGTTAAGGAAAAGACTATACCTTACGGAAGGTGAAAGATATTCTCTTCGAGCCCCTTCTCATCACACCATCATTCACAAAGTCAACCTGCAATAGAAACATTTCCGAATCTAGGTGAGAATCAAATTACAGAAACAGCAAAGTTGAAAATTTCAAATTTACCTTCCAACTCAAAAGATTCAATCATACAGAGAGAAGAAACAAAACAAATGATATATTATCTTAATGGAGCTGCTGAGAGAAAAGCAACCAAACTAAGAATAAAAACACATTCTACTTTTATGCGAAAAGACCAGTATAAGAATAAAAGATTATTTTTTTTAAAGAAACGCGAGTCTTAGTATGCCCTCATAAATTATTCGAAAAAAGTTCAAACTGAGATTCATCAAACAAATAAAATTAATATGGACAGCCTCGTGCACAACTATCAAGGCATACCTTATGGTGTGGGATGTAATGATGCCAAGCATACCGTGCTTCCCCATATAACAAAAGCATAGATCGAGGGGGAAGATAAAGAGCCTTTCTTATGAAACTCGAGCTACTCTCTTGATCTTCTATTTTTCTCTCTGTAATAGAGTCAGGGTGTGGAAACCAAAAACCATCTGAGAACTTCCTAAACTCCATAATACAAGGCCCAGCTAAGGATAGGCTGAGAATTGGTCCCTCAAATGCTGAATGCGTATCAATGTGTGGGGACAAACCCACTCCAGAGGGATATTCATTAACCTGTAGAAATGTCAAACTATTCATTCTAAATTATTGGTAATATATAATACTCAAAATGATAAAGTAAGCTATAATCATGTTTTTTGAGGGCTTGACATATTAGATATGGACAAGGTTCTCAACCATCCAGATCCAAAACCTTTATGATTTGAAAGAAAAAACACAACTTGTCAGCATGAGGAGATCATAACACACCGTGAGTTGGTCTAGCATAGTATCTGTAGCACCGTCATGATCAGAAATCCTAGAGATTCTCGCAAGTATGGGAGAAACAAAGGATGGCAGCTCACCTAATCGTTGCTTAGTATTCACATTCCTAGTCTGTGAAACAGGAGAGGAAAATATCAATACAGAACTTTGTCAGATCTTAATATATTTTTTTAATGTATTAGGCAATAAGCCAGATGAATCATAGCCATGAAAAAACATGACCATCAACCAATCTTTACAAAACTACATAATGACAATTGAACTGTTAAGGAAAAAAAAATCATATATTTTTTAATAAGTTGGTGGAAAAGGACAAAGCAGGGTAAAAGGATGAGATATAAATTCACCAAGAAAACGTCAAATTCCTTCTAACAAGTGAAATTAAAGTTTCACAATTTTAAGATATGAACTAAAAATTGGTTATTTCTTATGGAATCTGAATTTTAACATATAACCTAGCAAAAGAGGTGCCAAGAATATTCACAAAAAGTAACCATAAATTTTCTACTAAAACTGTATAGCTACTGGTTGTGAGCAGTAAAAGCAAAGAGAAAAAATGAAAATAAAAAAGCAGCAATGTGGCTATGTGATTTAAGGAAAATGCTCAAAAGAAACAAGGACTTTGAAAGCTTAGTTCATAGACTTCTAGTAGCACTTACTTCATATAAAAACTCATATCCATAGTGTTGAACTCTTCGTTTTGCAAGAGTTCTCCATGGCCTATCATCAACTGCTGCAAGCAATTCCTGGGATATTGAAACCACAATTAGACTTATGGAGTAAAGTGCAATGAGGTTCTTATTTCCAAACAATCATGGATACGAAACATAAGAAGAATATGCACAATACTAACCTCCTCCTCTCCAGCATCGATAAAGTCATGCCACAAGTGAAGGCCTGGAATCTTCAATTCTGAAGCAACCAAGCACACTGGAGTCCAGTCATTTTTATGGACCTAAAAAATGGCATTTACTTATTTAGACAAAACAGGAGAGAATTAAAATTAGACAGACCACAAATTGAAAGGAATTCACAGGATAAATGTCCAAACAAGGAAGATACTTTTCCGCAACTTAAGAACCCAATCAAAATTGATCGAAAAAGACATTTGAATTACAGTTTACAAAGAACAACTTTTTATTCTATACAAGAACACCAAACTAAATTTTTGTTACGAAATATTGTGTATTAATTGTATGAGATATTTAGAGAATATATCAAGTAATAATGTAATTATAATAATTAGGGAATCTTCAGGATTTCCCAAGTATTATGTAACTATAAAAAAAGGTGGAGGCAGACCATTTGGTATGCACTCAATTTTTCTCCCAAATAATACTGTCCCTCTTTTATATTATTTCGTTGTTAACTTGGTATCAGAGCAGTTAATCATTGGCCTCTAAATTTTTTTTCAGATCAAAGAACAAACTTGTTCGTCTGTTCTTCACAAAACCCAAATCCAGTGTTGATGTCTAATTGATCAATCAACTCTAGTTTGAACATCAAATTAATCCTATAATCAAGACCAAGAATCTCCGGCAACTACCACCATTCAAACTGGACTACTGTACACAACCCTATGCGCCGCAGCGCGCCGACCAGCCCCGAACGTGTGAATGCCACATGCCTCCAGATTGTCACCGGCACCTTTGGGATTTCACAGCCACCAGATCTGCTAGATTTCGACAATTGTATCATCGCGTCCTAACCTCATCTCACAATCACCATCCTCATCGCCACAATCGCCATCGTCTGACCTTATTGCCTCCTCACCTCACCGCCAGTCGCCTTACCTTGTCGCCACCATCGCCTCATACCGCCACCACCATCACAGCCAAATCATCGCCGTTGCTGGTGATTTTTTCTCTGTAACTTTTGTTCCACTTCTATAATTTTCAGACCCTACATATAAGTTTCTAAAAATTACATATTTGTCCATTAGTTTTTAAAAATTTCAAGATCTGCCCATTATCATTTGAAAATTTCATATTTCTTTTAATTATTAGAAAGAAAAAAAAAGGTTCATTTGATGGCAGAAAAATGTGCTTCCGGATCTGCTACCAAAGTTACCATATCGGGGGATGAACTCTCAAGCTATATATACAATATAAGACTGCTCAACAGACATCCCTACCTATTACTTCGCCCACACCGGTACTTCAGTAGCATGTTTGTCATGCAATTCTTCTTGTTCGTCACCATAGATCATTGATTCAGGTGCTACTAATCACATTTCTGGTACGAAAACCTTGTTTAGTAAAATTCACTTCTCAGTCTCTTTATCCAGGTTGAGGGCACTGGTACTGCTACTGCTACCGCTAATTCATCTGTTCACTTGTCTTCCGTGTTACACATACCGTCTTTTCCTTTCAATCTAATACCTCTTAGTAAACTGACTAAAACTTTAGATTGTTCAGTGACTTCCTTTCCTCATTCTTTCACCATTCAAGACTTGAAAACAAAAAGGACGATTGGTGGAGGGCATGAAGAGGGAGGTTTGTATCATTTTAACGAGGGTACATTCCATTCTGCTACCTATCATGTATCTACTTTACCATTAGAGATTCACTATTGTTTGGGGCATCCTTCACTAGATAAGTTAAAACAGTCTATCCCTCGTTTAAGTCATGTCAAATCCTTAAATTGTATGTCGTGCTAGTTAGGGAAGCATCACCGGATTTCTTTTACTCCTCAAGTCAATAAAAGAGCACTAAGTCCTTTTCTGCTCATTTAAGAGTTGGTTTTTATTTTTTGTTCGTTTTGCACTGAAATTCGAACTCAATTCAATTTATTTGTTCATATACTTCATAGTCATAATGCCAACGAGTATTTTAGAAAACCCGTTTAATGAGTTTATGACTTCTCTGGCATTATTCACCAGTCTTCATATTCANNAATAAAGTTACCGAAAGAAAAAATTAGCATTTAATTGAAACAGCTCAGTGTCTAATGTTTCAAATGAATGTTCCTAAAAGTTTTTAGAGTGATGCTATACTTACTGCATGTTTTTTGATTAATCGCCTGCCTTCATCTGTTCTTTGGGGTCAAACACTGCAGTCACTCTTATTTTCTCAAGTCCCCCTATTTTCTCTACCACCTCATATTTTTAGGTGGTCTTACTTTGTTCATCAGCTCTCTTCTAGAGCAGATAAGTTAAGACCCTCGAGTTATAAAATGTGAGTTTCTAGGTTATTCTGTGACTTAAAAAGGTTATCGGTGTATAGTTCTTTACTTGTGCTGACGTTACTTTTTTTTAGTCTACACCATATTTTAGTGATATTCACACCTCTACTATTATTAATAATATTCTTCCACTTCCAGTCGTATCTCTCATGGCTTAGTCCCAACCCATTATTGAGTCTCACCCGGAACAATCACCTCTAGCTAGTCCTAACAATCGTATGTCAAGTCCAAATTTAGAGGTGTACACTCATCGTCTATAGGGTCCAATCGTTGAACCTCTTCCTTCCAATGATTTGAGCACTCCGCCATCGCCTCCAATGTTTTTAGGTCCATCACCATCCGCTGATAATGCCCTTACATCATCTCTAGTGCCAACAAATTTATCACCATCTATCGATGACGCCCTTTCTATTGCTCTTCATAAAGCTAAACGTACTTGCACACAACACCCGATCTCTACTGTCGTTACCTATCATTATTTATCTCCCTCGCATGCTTCATTCAATACCTCGTTACTGTTTTTGTTCTATCATCTGTTTCTGAAACATTATCTCATCCTAGGTGGCGAGTGGCAATGGAAAAGGAAATGTCTGCTCTTCAGTCTAATGGTACTTAGACACTTGTTCAACTCCCTGAAGCTAAAACTCCAGTTGGTTGTCGTTGGGTATATACAGTGAAATTTCATTTTGATGGGAAGATTGACAGTCTTAAGGCCCGTTTAGTTGCCAAAGAATATACAAAGGTATATGGCATGTATTACATGGAGACATTTTCCCCGGTCACTAAACCCACTTCGTTCGCTAGATTATCTCTTTAGTGGCTTCTTGCTCATGGCCATTGCATCAATTCGATATAAAAAAATGCTTTTCTTCATGGAGATTTACATGAAGAGGTTCACGTGGAACAACCACCTGGGTTTGTTACTCAAGAGGACTATGATCTAGTTTCTCGTTTAAAGAAAACGTTACATGGTTTGAAACAGTCTCCGCACACATGGTTTGCAAGGTTCAGTAAGGTTGTTATTCAATTTGGCTTACGAAGATATAGGGTCAACCATTCTGTTTTCAATCAAAATACCGCGGCAGGTAGAATTGTACTATTGGTAATAGATAATATTGTTATTACTGGAGATGATCGATTTGCTATTGAAAAGTTAAAAATATTCTTACGTCAGTTCCACACAAAAGATCTAGGTCCCCAAAAATATTTCCTCGGTATTGCTTGGTTACGTTTAGGAATTTCTTTATCTCAACAGAAATATGTTTTCGATTTATATTCGAGACCGGAATGTTGGCTCCAAACCTCTCGACTCTCCTATGGATCCTTCCTAATAGTAAGTTTTTTCCTGACCATGGAGAGTTATTGGATGATCCTGAAGGATATTGGAGATTAGTTGGGAAGTTGAATTATTTAACAATCACTAGACTAGATATTTCATTTTCTACTAGTGTTGTAAACCAATTCATGTCCTATAGGAGGACAAGTTATTGGGATGCAATCATACAGATATTAGATACCTCAAAGGAGCACCAGGGAAGGGATTATTGTACAAGAATCATGGCCACACGAATGTTCAAGGGTATATTGATGCAGATTGGGCCAGATCTCCATATGATAGGAAGTCAACTACTGGTCACTGTATATTTGTTGGTGGAAATCTTGTCTCGTGGAAAAGTAAGAAGCAAAATGTTGTCGCAAGTTCTAGTGATGAATCCGAGTATAGAGCCATGGCTCATAGTTGTGAGTTGATATGGTTGAAACATATTTTGGAGGAACTTGGTTTTCAACAATGTCGTTCTAAGGATTTACTGTATGATAATCAAGTTACGATTCATATTGCCTCCAATCCAGTATTTCATGAGAGGACCAAGCATATTGAAGTTGACTGTCATTCTGCTCGAGAAAAAGTTATGGATAATATGATCAAAACAAAGCATGTAAAGTCAGAAGATCAACTTGCAGACTTATTCACGAAAGCTTTAGGGGGATCACGAGTTAAGTATATTTGTAACAAGCTTGGAACATGTAATGCATATGCTCCAGCTTAACGGGGAGTTTTAGAATATATTGAGAATTTTATAGTCATAATTGTGTAAATTATAATAACATAATTATGGGAATCTTCAGGATTTGCCCACATGTCAATTGTCCTAATAAAAATATATAGAAGAGCTGACAAAAACAAACAAGCACTCAGTTTTTCCCATATTGTCTTGTGTTGCTTTTTTCCCGTTTACAATTTTATTTCTAGTTTGCAAGCAGATATTAAAAAGAATTTCAATATTATCGTAAGCCTTCAATACCAAAAGAAGTATTTATTTGTGTCTTGAAAATAGAAAAACATTTGAATTGCTTCGAAAAGGTTAGCTATATAAACATCGAGATTGTTCAATCGTTAGAACCAGTTAGTGAACAGGATATCCTTACGAGAATGGCCTTCCAAATAGAAGATTTGCCCAACCATTTGAAAGCAATTGATGAAGAGAGCAATTCTAAAATCACGCCGGTTTCGAATGTGTTGGCGTAAGAAATTCTTAATACACATGAATAGATAATTGAACTCGCAAAGGATAAGTTGGAGTTCGATGAGGATCTTGATGAGCAGAGAATCTAAGCAGAGAGTCGAACAGTTGGATGAACCCTTGTTCCTGCATTACGAAGATGAGAGAGAAGTTGAAACTGAACCAATCCCTAACAAAATTAAAGAGGTAGTTTGCGAGTTTGAAGAAGAGTGGTGCCTAAGTGAAAAAGATGTTGATAAGGTGCACTTCAAGCCATGGACTAATTATAGTAGTCTTTTTGGGTTAATTCTCATTCTAAATATGCGGAAAAAGATGTTATTACTTCAATTATCTAGGGAAATAATCAGACTTTTACATAAAAGAATGAAAATGGTATATCTTTCTCCATGTTTCCAATGGATAATTTCGTTCATTCGTGTGTGGACAAGTTTGTTTGGGTGCCTTATGGTATGTCATGGGATTATTCGGGTCGAAGAAAAATCGCTGAAAGCATATTGGTATAATCAAAAAGTCAAGTTCAAGTTGGATATTTATGTTGATATATGGTGGATGATTGAATTGCAACTACGCTATCAAGTTCAGAGTCGAACTTTTTCCAACCGGGGACCTTATTTGGATATTAGAAATTTATTTATTTTAAAAAATCAGTGTTTTATTTAGTTTAATAAGTGAGTATTATTTCCTTAAGGAATTCAATTAGTTTAGCTAATATTTCCTTCTATCATTTATTGTGATTTTATTTCCTTTTTCTAGAATTAGGGTTTTCCTCCCCTATACATTTAAGGCTTTATCAGTTTTGTTATTCAAATTTTAGAATGATAAAGAATTGTGTTTGTCTCCTTTCCCTCCTCCTCTTTCTCTCCCTCTTCTCTATTTCTTTATCATTCTCTCTATTGGTTCTCATCATAATCTTAATCTTAAAATAAAAGGACAGGCCAACGATTTTTATGCTTCCAATTAATCTAAGAGCAAAGGATATATGAAGGGACCATAAGCTTTCTTGTATTACTGGAAAGGAGTGAACCCAGATAAAGTTGTAATACGAACAGCAAGGAGTTAACAGTAACAGCAATCAGAGCATGTTTGGACCTTTAAGGAAGGGAAAGAGAAGAAACAGGAAGGGAAAAGTGGATAAAGTGCAGAGAAAAAAAAATAGTTTGGATTATAAAATAAACAGATATTATTTGTTTTGAAATATATGAAATTATTAAAATTACAAGGTTTTCTTCATTTCCGTTTCCCCCACATAACTTTCAGACATACCCTCCGGGAAAAGTTCCTACTTATTTATTGCATAAATGATAACAGAGCATGTGAAAAAGAAAAGCACCTGAGTTGGTTTCCGCGACTGAGATGCAGCATATCCACGTCTCAACATAATCCCATTCCCTCCCAAACTAATTACATTAGAAAAACCAGAGGCGTCATAATTCAGCCAAGCTTGCCATGAATCATCTTCTCCTGTGAAAAGAACATAACATCCCTGCAAGCCAACAACAAAATGTGTTTACAACCAAGTCATTGACAATAAAAGAATAACATATTTAATTAGAAAATAGCCGTACAGGAGTAGACCCTTGTAAATCAATTCGAGCTGCAAACAGTCCAGATGGCTGAAATGTTCTCCTACGCCAAACCTGATGGGAACAAGACAAAAAATATATATTCCTTAGAAAATCTATGTGGCTAAGGAGCATATAGAAACAGGAAAAACTTATTAAGAGTACGCCAATATGATCAGAAAAATTGTAGCTTAAATTAGTAAGCATCCCCCAAAGCAGTAAAACAATGTTCTCAGCAGCATATGACATGTTGAACAAAAGCTGATCCTTAATTTTACTCAAATTGAAAAATCAGATTCAAGGTTATCTGAACTATTGTTGACAAGTAAAAGGTAAAGAAAGAATTAACTGTCTACTTTCCTATTCTCCAACCTTGCACAAGTACACTTATCTAACTTCCCATCAAATTCAACTATACCACTTGAAAATACATTTTTTCAACCAACTTCCAAGTAGAATGGAAAGTAGCCCAAACTATTATTTTTTCCTTTAATTCCGTCTCTAACATTCTTTTTCTTAAACTCATTTACGTCAAAATACAATTTTCTCTTCTTCACTACTAAAGTCTCTCTCACTTTCAAAAGTAATCACCTCTCTGCTCTAAATCATCGTGCCTATTGATTCCCTCCCAAACCCCGATATTTTCTTTTGGCGCAACGCTTAATATTCCCCTCTCTTATTTTGGAAGTCATTTATACGTCAACCATTCCCAACAGAAAGAGAAATCATATACAATTATTTGTAGAAACAAAAAGGAACTACTTGATGGTTTACACATAATAGAAGTAAAGTAATCGAACAGTTTCATACTTTGCTACAATAAGCAAACTCTAACTGTTCCGCAACATCTTCACGGACTGGAAGCCAATCAAGGCCCCCTTTGCGTGCAAACCAGTGTCCTCTTAAAACACGCCGATTTTCTCCACTCCAGTAAACGGGAAAGCAATGTCTCTTCCCTAAATCTACCTGCATATTAATCACCAATAAACAATAGTTCTGGCAACTGACAAGTGACATCCAAAAAAAAAAAAAGCACGCATACAAATTAATGCCATTGGTTAGAACCTGACAAATAAATTTCATATTCAACAAGGAACAGAGAGGATGAATAGAAAAAGAATAAAAAACATACAACAAATTCACAAGGTATATGACATGCAGATAACAAGCTCCAATACTAAAGAGAAACGAGGAGACTCTTCTCTCAATTAATCTTTCATATTTTTGTTTCTGCGATGTGAAGACCAAATAGGGTTCAATAATCATAAATAAATATTGCATTAAAAAGGTTTCGAACAGAATCATTTGCTCACTATCAAGTGCCTTATGAAGAACAAAAAGCCGCCTGCTTATAGGTATCCAATCAACAGACAGCATCGTGAACAACAAATGATGATAATCAATTGATTTAACCATCAAGATAATTAAAAAACAGGGACAATCTTCGGAATGTGAGGTTGTTATAGACAGTAATATAGGATTTTACTTTAGTATGCGGTTGCCATGAAAATCATTTGCAAACGTGCCCGCTTCATTGCATGTCAATTCAGCTAAATCTTGCATTAATAAATGCTGAATTCAATCATGCTGAGCCGTTACACAATATAGCCAGCTAAAGTTAAAGAATTTTACAGTGATCATGAATCAAAATTGAAGCCTAATTAAGATCATCAGATAGTTTTGACAAAAACAAAAGAAATGATAGCATAAAAGTTAAAATACATCATATACTAAAGATGTAATCTCTGTACCCATTGGTCTCCATTTCAATTAAATTCCGAAGACCCTTACATGCATAATAACGAGGTATACAACAGTGAGGCCAAAAAGAAATCAAAGTACCTCATACAGACCTCCCTTCACAGGTACACCAACTCTCTCTTCCTCCTCTCCGTATAGCTGGGCTGAGTTTACAGCCTCTAAAGGAGATGCTTTTAACCCGCTGCCACTAGGCCGATCTTTGGGTCCTTCACTACATTCTGCATATTCCTTCCACCAACTAGAGAGCAGTTCTTCTCCCTACATATCCAAATAAAAACTAAGTTTAGGACATGATCATCATCATCATTATCATTTAAGCCTTAAAGATCCCAATAAATTTAGGACGTGATGTTGGGAAAAAAAATAAATCAATAGGGGAAGATTAGGATTGTAATCATACTCAAATATCCATTGACAAACCATTTAACTTCACTTAACTAGAACTGTCTGTCAGTCAATCGAGAAAGAAAACAATTGAAGTTTGAAGCGTGGCCGTTTTAATCAGAATAAAGCATTCAAAAACAAAATCATAAGAATCTCCCCCATAAGACTTCTCTAATCCCTAAAAGTTGGAAGCACATGTATATGATGGACAATCTGGAGAGAAAGCTTTCGATAGAGTCGACTTAATGTGAAAATTACTCCTACAATAATTAGTAAGGTCTTCCCAAATCCAGTGGATTACAGTTTGTGGCTACAAGAGGATTGTGCTGTCGTGCAATCACCATTATATACAAATAAAATGAGTATTGCAATGTGGGCAGCCATTAAAGTAAAAGAAAAAGAACTGGTTGAGAGGCGGGTGTCAAAAATGAATGGCTTAGGGACAGTTTAGCGATGTCGGTTTATTTTTTAGGTTCCTATAAATAATGAATGTGGAAGTAAAGATTTCACCAAGATTGTTTATTTCAAACACATTTAAAACCCAATAATTTCCTTTCTGCCGAACCACTGTCGTTTATCTCATGACCTGAGAAACAATTTAATGGAAACATTTGGTTCAGAGGCAGAAATTTTGGGAAGCTAAAAGCGAACAGTCATATCAGACAACATCGATAGTCTCTTTAGGTAGTTTTCAGAGAAGGATTACATATATCCACATATATCCAATCCAAAGATGAAAAAGGGAAATTGCAAATGCAACACGTTATTAACATACTAACGGTCACCTGCAAGAAAGAGGCTTCTATTGCGAGAGAATCCCTCATGCCAAATCGAAAATAATCACCCTTTCCCACGACTTCAGTTCGAGGGACTGCAGCAGCTAACTCTAAGAAAACAAAGAAGAAAACAATGAATCAATGATGCACAAGAATTAAAACAATATAGGCAAACAACACTAAAAACATAAAACCAGTCAAAAAAATTAAAAAATCACTTAAATCATTATCCATGCTCCAATGCTTCCTTTTTGAAGATAATTGATTTAGGGCAATTTTGTAAACATATGAATCAACCTTTATGCCATGACACAAGTACAAAAGACAACATACCAGCTTATTACGGAGTGCAAGCCCATCATGAATATTTATCACTCATTGATGTTCTTGTTCATTCGAACGTTCTTGATCAATGTCAGTATAAACCAACTAAGACAATATCAATGAGCTTTTAAACGGTGATGATTCTACCACTCTTATATCGGTCTCGTCCCTAAGGTCAAAATTTTAGCTGTGTAAAGAATAAATATATCACAATTAAGATATATCCCTATTACCATCCTTTTCATGTATGGCCGCATGTCTACATAGCACTGGGAATGCCTTTAAACCTTTGCAGTTTCCTCTCATTTTGGTTTATGAAATCCAACACAACTCTTTCACCAACAATACCATCCATTCATAGGTGCACCACGGCCACCCCTATCTCATCCATCACAATTATAAAGGAATATTTGAATAATGCAACTATAGATGGACCTTCAGGCCTGAAACCCAGGCTAACAAACTAGGTACTAGGAAGGATTTAAATTTCAGATCAGTCTTGAGAGGAACTGGTACAGGATCTGACAACTGTCCCGAAATCCACTCTTCTTATGTCTTCATATGCTTTCCATTCTTGCCACCACAAGCGATAAAACTTAAAACTGTTTTATTAACCTACAGTACACAATATGTGACAACAAGGACGTGTTCACATGAAAAATATGCAGTCACACAAAGGTTTCTCATATGGGCTTTAGGTTCAAGTCAAAAAAAAAGAAGAAGAAGAAAAAGAAACAGATACGCAGAAAAAAATTATTAAAACCAAGTGATTCTGCTTGTTGAAAGAAAGTGTTCGGAGTCTTGACAAACATGCGATATATTAGTCAACAATATTAAATTAAAATAACAAACTGAAATTGAATTTCATGACAATCACAAATTCGATAAGTCTGAAGATTAGTTCGGATATATGAGCATATTATTAACACAGTATATACTAAATCAAGGTGAGAATATTAAAAACAGGCCGTAGCAAATGTTAGGAGAAAGTGAGTAATTTCTTCCAAGTACATATTATAATCAGCGTGAGCTTTCACAGAGAAATAATCTAACACACTAACGAAACTCAAAATAATTCCAAACCCTAAAATCCGCAAATCAGTATTTCATTTCTTCAGTAAGCAACAAACCAACCAATAACACAGTCCAACAACACCGATATATGTATAAATCAACAAAAAACACAGCATTAGCTCACCATTAGGTCCCAAGGGAACCTTGCAGAAGTACCACCGAACATCTCCCCCATCGGACGGGCTTATAGTCTGGGCGAGATACTTTTTTTGGCCCTCGTGCTGCTGTAACTCGTTAGCCAATTTACGTATATTCGAGGGTGTATTCTTCAACATATCAGGGAAGGTTTTCTCATCCCCATTAGACATAGACCCACTTCCTAAATCTGCCATTTATCAAATCGGGAAATTTGATAAAAATGACTAATACTGTGCTTTTAATGAGTTTTTTTTTTAGGCCACGTGGGGCCCAAAATTATTAAAACTAGCCACTGTGGCACACACCATGCGTGTGCAATTCGAGCTATGGTGATAAATTATATAAAACGATTCACTCAACAATTCGCACATACAACTGCACATCCAATTTCACAACAAACATTGATCAAGAGAGTCAAAGGAATTGATTTGCTGAGGTGCTTCGATTGTCCGAGGCCTGGCTACACTATCGAGCGTGAAACCTATAACCTGCAATAGAAGGTTGGAATTCATTAAAATACAACGGAAGAAGTAAAAGAAGAAAATAATTTTGCAATACCCAACACAAATTATAATCGTTAGAAAATTAGACGTACAAAAAGTGATAAGGAGTATTGATTGAATAAATATACAAAAATAGCAAATGAAATAAAAATGGAAGAAGAAAAGTTTGGAAGATAATACAAATTTTTATAGAAAAGAATATATTAAATGTCCTCCAATTTTTATTAAGATTAATCAATTAAGAAAGTGTCTCAGTATCTAATTCCACAGGAAGTGGAATCAGAGCCCTAAACTCCATGTGTAACATATATTTGTGCATATGACAAAGCCAAACCTTATATCTTTTACTAATCTCATTTATACACCAAGATAGTTGAACACAAATATAAGAGTTAATGATACCGCTAAGATCATTTTGTTTATTAACTGATGAATATGATTTATTAATAAAATAGCCAAACAAGTTTAGGTTTAAACATAAGTAAAATCGATCCACTTATTATGATCATACATTTCTTGTAATGCTGGCATTTGCCAAGACCCAATGCTTGGAAACTTTTTTCTTTACTTATAAACACTAAAACAAAAACCCGTATAGATCTAGCATTCTACCATCCAACAAAACTTGCACACTCAGAAAACTGCAATGCGAAACCTACTATCTTCTACATCTTCTCGAATTCATGGCTTTGAATATAACTACTCCATTTAAAAAAACTACATTGAGAGATCTCCACTATAAACACAAATCTATTATAAGCGCATCTACCTCATAGATTAGCAAACAAAAGTAACACCAGATTACAATTCAGAAAAACAATTAAAAGTAAACATTCTAATTTCCAGCGAAGTCACATTTATATGGAGTATAACATAATTCCATAAACAGAAGAAATTTTTTCCATGAGATTCAATTACATCATAGGTGATATCAAAGAAACAAAAAAGGACTTTGTACAAATCAAATTGATTCGCACATACATATATATATATATTCTCAGACAATATTTTAAAAGAAAAGACAAAGAGCTTACCTTGAAATGAAAAACATTATGAAGAAATCCTTTAAGTCTCTATATCTAACAAACACAGCAAATAGAATAAGATTTGGAAAAAAAAAAATATTTTATCATAAATCAGAAATATCAAATTTTATTTTAGAAGCCAGTATTTTAAAAGAAAAAATAAAGATATTACTGCTATCAAAAAAAAAAAAAGAAAAAGAAAAAATAGAGCACTTAACTAAGAATTAATTCCAAATTCATGCTCAGAAGTAAGAAACCGGTCATAAACCCAAAACCAATGAAAAGGCAAATGTTTTTTATTTAAAAACAATCGACAAAAACCTCAATTGAATGGCACTTTAAAGTTTTTGTCTCTCCACTTTGTCCCTCCTCTTTCCAAGTCTTCGACATGAAGGAGCGACTCTTCCATGTAAGTCTTCGTAGGTTACTAAATTCACAAGCTTTAAAAAGAAAATATATAACAATCTATTTGATTTGAAAATTTAGTCAAAAATTGGATGTTCCAAGCATCTGGCCATGAACGGTAAGAAAGAAAAACAAAATTATACTAATACAATTCAGCCCTTTCACCAAAGAGAAATAAGCATAACAGGCTTTCAAGCAAGGCATTCCTTAAGAATGATTCGAGGAATTGAAATAAAGAAAAAACTTATGGAAATTTTCGTTAAGTTTATTTTCAAGTGCATTGATTCGCTAAATGGGTATTTTTCAAAAACAATTATTTTAGAAATACAGGTGAACAATTCTCAGATAAGGTATGTGCCACATTTTATCCAATTCTTAAGAAACAAGAAGCCTTATGAAAATGGACTTCGAAAAAGTAATAAATTAAATGGGAAAAAATTGGAAACTCATTCAAAAGATGCTAATTCACAGAAGAATTTGTTACGTGATTAGATAGCTAATGAGAACAAATAGAAAAATAATAAGACAAAATTACAACACTAGGTCGCTTGTTGAGTGCGAGCTTCATCTCTAGGTTTTTGCCATTTAGCCTATATAACAACAAATATTCCCAAACTAACACACTACTTAGAAAATTTCCCAAACTAACACACCTCATTAGAAAACCCATAAAATAAATGCATTTTTTATATGTTTAAATTCCAATATGCTCCGTCAAAATGTTAACAGAGGGAAGATATAAATTGACTAAGAAATGCATTAATAAATTGCATTTTTAGTGTTTGTAAAGTTTACACAGAAAACACAATTGTTTTATGCGTTTTCTGTTTTCAAAAATTTACACAGAAAACATATTTCTTTTATGCGTTTTCAATTTTAAAAAATTTACACAGAAAACACATTTCTTTTATGTGTTTTCAGTTTTAAAATTTTACATAAAAAGCGCATAAAATAAATGCATTTTCTTAACAAGTTAAAAAAAAAAATACATTTATTTGTTACATCTGCCATAACCTGTCGGCAGCGAAAGCATAAATTTCACAAAAATACATCAACAAACGTTTAGTCCATACCCACCACTTCACAAAACTAAAAGATTTCATAAAAATAGAAACATGTCAATAACATCAACAAACTAGAGAAGTTCAAATAAACAAAGCATTCGAATATACAAGTTTCCTACATAATTAAGTCCCACAAGATGTACTAATCGTGCTAAATAATTTAATGCCTTAATTTTGAGTGAGTTCCACAATTGACAAGCTTCCTCTACCTTTTTTACTTTCTTGGGAGAGGTGTCGGCTCCACTTCTTGTACTTGTGTAGAACATTCCTATCTGTGTCTCAGGGAAATGTTGTGCAAATGGCTCACCAAGGAACTGTGTAGAAGACTGAAGGGGAGGCTGTATAGGTGGCTCTATAGGAGGCGGAGACGAAGGCACTGAAAAAGGCTGCGAGATAGGGTCAAAGCCAATCGTTGAAGCAACTATTGAAGAGGAAGTCCCTTTCCTCTTACGGCGTTCGTAACGGTGCTCATATGGTAAAGTCTTGAATGTAAAACTACTAGAACGGGATTGGCTTGATTCGGTGTATGTACCTCCAACTCCAACCTATCTGATATCAATACCGGATTACCATCATGAAGCATCGAAACAATTCAATCATTGCTATCTTGTGTCCGAGGCATGAAACAAACAACACTATCATGTCGTGTCGCAAGAGTCTGCTCTAAAGGTATAGGCATGTATGAATCATTTGTATTAGCCGTAGATGCAATAGGCTGACGTTCGGAACCGACATCAGCTGACATTCGGGACCGACATCGGGCTGATATTCAGAACCAATATCAGGTTGGTGCTCGGGACCGACATCAGGCTAATGTGCGGGGCCGATATCAACTAGCTCATAATGAGTCAATCCACCTCGTCTACCCCTCTGTCTTTGTCAACTCCTTCGTCTACCCCTAGGTCCTCGTCCACTTTGAGGTTCAGCTTGTGATTGATCAAGGATAGGGGGTATGTTATCCAATCCACGTAGATCAAATCTAACCTCTTCCAGTGTTGGCCGTATCAGATCTATAAACTTCTGATTCCCCTCTTCTATAGCCATTAAATATACTCGTGAAAGCGTTTCCAACTACAAAAGAAAATTATATATATATAATATAAAAAAATATGTACATACAAGCGAGAATATATATAGATAAGTAAAAAAAAAACAAAATAAATCATGAGCTTACCATCAATCTCTAACAAGCTACAGATGGTAAAAATCCATGCCCAGGAAATGGGGCAAAGGGACACATTCAATTGAGTAATGTGTCGATACCATAACATATATGGATCATTGGGACTCATTTGGCCGTCAAACAACTCAGCCTTCTGAATGGCAGAATGTCTATTGCTCCACACATCAACATGTACCTGATGGAACTCGTGCCATGCGGTATTAGGACGTCCTCGTCGGTATATGTCATGCAATGCATCGTCTCTTGTACATTCTATCGGCTCCCTCTGCAACATACCAAATTGATGTAGAACCCGATCTGGATAATGGTACTCTACGATTGCATAACATATCAATGGAACTCGAGCTCACCAAATCTACATCAATTTGGTACGCTGCAGAGGGAGCCAATAGAAGGCATAACATATCAATGGTACTCGAGCT